>JAODUO010002063.1:0-102310 GCA_025642075.2 Ridgeia piscesae
GGTCCGACTAAACGGTGTAGGGCGACTAGTCGGCAATGGGAGACCAGACGGGAAGGGGGCTAGAGTGGAGAGGGCGACTAGAAGGGAGAGGGCGACTATTCGTGAGAGGGCGACAATGCCGAAGAGGGCTGATGTATGGGAGAGCGCGGCTAGACGGGAATGGGCGACTAGACGGGAGAGCGCGGTTAGAGGGAGAGGGCGACTAGACGTGACAGGGCGGAAAGACGAGAGAGGGTGGGTAGACGGTAATGGGCGGCAGGAGAGGGTTACTGGACGGGAGAATGCGATAATAAGGGAGAGGGCGACTTGACGGGAGAGGACGACTAAACGGGAGAGGGCTGCAAGAAGGGAGAGGGTGACTAGAGAGAGCGACTAGACAGGAGAGAGCAACTAGACGGGAGAAGGCGGCTAGACAGGAGAGGGCGGCTAGACGGGAGAGGGCGGCAAGACGATAGAGGGCGGCCAGAGACGGCGACTAGAAGGGAGAGTGCGAAAATATGGGAGAGAGCGACTAGACGGAAGAGGTCGGATAGATGGTAGAGGGCGGCTGGCGGTGAGAGTGCGACTATACGGGAAAGGGCGATCAGACGGGAGAGGGCGACTATATACGAGAATAGGGCTGCTTGAGTGGGCGACTAAAAAGGAGAGACCGACTAGATGGGACAAGGCTTCTAGACAGCAGAGGGCGGCTGAAAGGGTGAGGGTGATTAAAATGGCGATGGCGGGTAGAGGGGTGAGAGCGTCTAGACGGGAGAGGGCGTCTAGATAGGAGAGGACGGCTATACGTGAGAGGATGGTTAGAGGGGAGAAGGCGGCTAGAGAGGACACGGCGGCTAGACGGGAGAAGGCGGCCAGAGGGGATAAGGCAGACAGAGTGGAGAGTGTGGCTAGAAAGGAGTCGACTGGACGGGACAAGGCGGCTATAAGGGAGACGGCGGCCAGACGGGACAGTGCACATAGACGGCAGAGAGCGAGTAGACGGGAGAGTGTGGCTAGACGGGAGAGGGTGGCTAGATGGGAGAGAACGTCTATACGGGAGAGGGCGGCTAGACCGGACACGGCGGCTAGACGGGAGAAGGCGGCTGGACGCAGAGGGCGACTAGACAGCAGAGGACGGTGAGAGAGGGCGCTTAGATGGGAGAGGGCGACTAGACGTACGAGGGCTGCTAGACGGGAGAGGGCGATTAGACGGGAGAGTGTGGCTAGAGGTGAGAGGGCGACTAGACGGCAGAGAGCGACTAGACGGGAGAGTGTGGCTAGAGGGGAGAGGGCGACTAGATGCAGAGGGCGACTAGAAGCGATAGAGCGGCTAGGCCCGAGAGGACGAATAGACAATATCGGGGGGGCTAGACGAGAGGGGGCGGCTAGAGAAAGCGGCTAGACGGTAGAATTCGACTACACGGGAGACGGCGACTAGACGGGAGAGGGCGAGTAGACGGGAGAAAGCGGTTAGAGGAGAGGTCCGTCTAGACGGGAGAGAGCGTCTAGAGAGGAGAAGGCTACTACACGGGAGAGAGCAAATAGACAGGAGATGGCAGCTTGATGGGAGAGGGCGGCTAGACTACAGAGGACGGGAGAGGACCTAGGGCGTTTAGAGAGGGTGACGGCTGAGGGTAACTAGACGGTAGATGGTGACTAGAAGTGAGATGGCGGCTAGACGGGAGAGGGCTGCTAGAAGGGAGAGGGCGGCTAGAGGGAAGAGGGCGACTAGATGCACAGGGCGAATAGAAGCGATAGTTCGGCTAGGCGGGAGAGGACGGCTAGGCGGGAGAGGGTGGCTAGAAGAGGCGGCTAGACGGCAGAATTCGACTGTACGGAAGAAGGCGAGTAGTTGGGACAGGGCGCTAGGACTGGAGAGAACGACTAGACGGGAGACTGCGACTACACGGGAGAGGCCGACTTGACCGGAGAGTGCGAGTAGACGGGAGAAGGCGACCAGAACGGAGACGGCGATTAGACGGGAGAGGGCGACTAGTCAGGAGAGTGTGGCTAGATGGGAGAGAGCGGCTAGTAGGGAGTAGGCGGCTAGAATGGAGAGAACGGGTGGAGGGGGAGGGCGGCTATAGGGGAGACAGCGAAAAGACGGTAGAGGGTGACTATTCGGGAAAGGGCGACTAGAAGTGAGTGAGCGACTAGACGGGAGAGGGCGACTAGACGGGAGAGGGCGACCAGACGGGAGAGGACGGCTAGAAGATAGAGGGCGACTATACGAAACAGGTTGACTAGACTGGAAAGGGCAACTAGACGGGACAAGTCGACAAAACGTGAAAGGGCGGCCAGACGGAGAGGGCGATTAGACAGGAGACGGCGGCAAGACGGGAGAGGGCGGCTAGACGGGAGACTGCGACTACACGGGAGAGGCCGACTTGACCGGAGAGTGCGAGTAGACGGGAGAAGGCGGTTAGAGAGGACAGGTGCGACTAGACGGGAGAGGGCGACTACATGGGAGACGGCGGCTAGACGGAAGAGGGCGACTAGACGGGAGAGGTCGGCTAGACGAGAGAGTGCCACTACATGGAAGAGGGCGGCTTAACGGACGAGGGCGACTAGACGGGAGGGGGCGGCTAAACGGGAGATGGCGACTAGACGGGAGAAGGCAGGTAGACGGAATAATGCGTACCGAGAGGCCGGCTGGACGGGAGAGGGTGGCTAAACTGAGAAGGCGGGTTAACGGGAGAGTGGGTAGAGACAGGGCGACTAGACGGGTGAGGGCGACTAGACGAGAGGGGCGGCGAGACGGGAGAGGGCGGCTAGACGGGAGAGAGGGACGAGACAGGAGAAGGCTACTTACACGGGAGAGGGCGAACATACTGGAGATGGCGGCTTGATGGGAGTGGGCGGCTAGACTACAGAGGACGGAATAGGACGACTACCGAGGGCGGTTAGAGTGTGTAACTAGACGGTTGAGGGCGACAAGAAGTGAGATAGCGGCTAGATGGCAGAGGGCGCCTAGAGGGGATAGAACGACAAGACGGGCGAGGACGTCTCGACGGGAGAGGGCTGCTAGCAGGGAGAGGGCGGCTAGAGGGGAGAGGGCGACTAGATGCACTGGGCGATTAGAAGCGATAGTTCGGCTAGACGGGAGAGGGCGGCTAGGCGGGAGAGGACGACTAAACGGTATGGGGCGTGTAGACGGGAGAGGGTGGCTAGAAGAGGCGGCTAGACGATACAATTCGAAGGCGAGTAGATGGGACAGGACGCTAGGATGGGAGAGAACGACTAGACGGCAGAAGGCGACTACACGGGAGAGGCCGACTAGACGGGAGAGGGCGAGTAGACGGGAGAAGGCGGTTAGAGAGGTGAGGTGCGACTAGACGGGAGAGGGCGATTATGTGTGATAGGGCGGCTAGACGGGAGAGGGTGACAAGAAGGGAGACGTCGACTAGAGGGGAGAGAGCGACTAGACGGGAGAGGGCGACTAGACGGGAGAGAGCGACTAGCCTGGAGAGGGCGGCTAGACAGGAAATGGCGATTAGACGGGAGTGGGAGGCTAGACGGGAGAAGGCGGTTAGAGGGGAGAGATCGACTAGACGGGAGAGTGTGGCTACAGTGGAGAAAGCGACTAGACGGGAGAGGGCGACTAGATGGGATAGGACGGCTATACGTGAGAGGGCGGTTAGATGGTAGAAGGCGGCTAGACAGGACACGGCGGTTAGACGGGAGAAGGCGGCTATGGGGAGAAGGCGGCTGGACGGCAGAGGACGGTGAGAGAGGGCGATTAGATGGGAGAGGGCGACAAGACGAGAGAGGGTGGCAAGAGGGGAGACGGCGACTAGACAGGAGAGGGCGACTAGACTGGAGAGAGCGGCTAGAGGGGAGAGTGCAGCTGGATTGGTGAGGGCGACCAGAAGGGAGAGATCGACTAGACCGGAGAGTGTGGCTACAGTGGAGAAGGCGGGTAGGGAAGAGAGAGCGACTAGACGGGAGAGAGCGACTAGATGGGAGAGGACGGCTTTACGTGAAAGGGCGGTTAAATGGTAGGAGGCGACTAGACAGGAGACTGCGACTAGACGCGAGAGGACGACTAGACGGCGGAGGGTGACTAGACGGGAGAGGGATGCTTGACGGCATAGGGTGGCTAGAGTAGGCTGCTAGACGGGAGAGGGCGACCAGACGGGTGAAGGAGGCTAGAGAGGGCTACTAGACGGGACAGCACGACTAGACGGTGTGGGAGACTAAACGGGAGTGTGCGGCTAGGAAGGGCGGCTAGATGGGAGTAGGCGGCTAGACGGGAGAGAGCGATAAGTCGGGAGAGGGCGACTAGACAGGAGAGTGCGGCTAGATGGGAGAGAGCGGCTAGTCGGGAGTAGGCGGCTAGACGGGAGAGGACGGATGGAGGGGAGGGCGGCTAGAGGGGAGACAGCGATAGACAAGGGAGGATGACTATTCGGGAAAGGGCGACTAGAAGTGAGAGGGCGACTAGACGGGAGAGGGCGACGAGACGGGAGAGTGCGACCAGACGGGACAGGGGAACTAGATTGGAAAGGGCGACTAGACGGGAGAGGGCGGCTAGAAGGACAGGGCGATTATACGGTAGAAGGCGGCTAGACTGGAGAGATCGGCTAGAGGGATGAGAGCGGCTAAGTTGAGTGCGACTATACGCAGAAGGAAGCTTGTCGGGGGAGGACGGGTAGACGGGATTTGATGACTATACAGGAGAGGACTATTAGACGGGAGAGGGCGACTATGCGGCAGAGGACTGATATATGGGAGAGGGCGGCTAGACGGGAGAGGGTGGCTAGACGGTAGTGGGCGCCCGGAGAAGACAACAACACTGGAGAGGGCGATTAGACGGGAAACGGCGACTAGACACGGGATATGGCGTCTATAGGGTAGAGGACGTCTGAACGGGAGAGGGCGACTAGACTAGAGAGGGCGGCTAGAAGGGAGAGGGCGACTAGACGGGAGAAGACGACTAGGCGGGAGAGGGTGCTTAGACGAGAGAGACCGGTGAATATACGGGATATGTCGATTACATGGGAGAGGACGACTAGGCGGGATGGGGCGCCTAGACGGGAGGGAGCGGCGAATAGACAATATATGTCAGTCGACTAGATGGGATACGGCGGCTAGAGGGGAGAGAGCGATTAGACGGGAGAGCGATGCTAGAAGGGAGAGGCCGGCTAGAGAAGGCGTCTAGACGGGAGAGAGTGACTAAACGTGTGAAAGAGGCTAGTGAGGGCGACTAGACGGGAAAGCAGGACTAGACGGTACTGGGCGCCTAGACTGGAGAGTGCGGCTTGAGAGGGCGGCTTGACGGGAGAGGGCGACATGACGGGCGAGTGCAAGTAGGCGGGAGAGGTGGACTAGATGGGAGATGGCGCCAGGAAAGGAGAGGACGACTAGACGGGAGAGGGCGGCTAGAGGGGAGTCGGCGAGTAGGCAGGAAAGGGCGACTAGAAGGGAGAGGACGGAGAGACTGGAGAGGTCGGTTACAGGGGCAAGGGCTTCGAAACGGGAGTTGGCGGCTACAGAGGGCGGCTAGAGGAGAGATGGTGATCAGACGATAGACGGCGGTTAGAGAGGGCGACTAGACAGGAGAGGGCGGTTACCCGAGAGAGGGCGGCTGGACGGGTCAGGCCGACTTGAAGGGAGAGGACGACTTGACGGTAGAGGACGATTAGACGGGAGAGGGCGGCTACAGAGAGGGTGACTACCCGGGAGAGGACGACTAGACAGTAGAGGGCGGCTGAAAAGGAGAGGTCGACTAGATCAGAGGGGGCGACTAGATGGGAGAAGACAGCAATACACGAGAGGGCGGTTAGAGGGGAGAAGGCGGCTACACAGGAGACGGCGGCTAGAAGGGAGAAAGCGGCTAGAGGGGAGAAGGCGGCTAGACGGAATAGGACGACTAGACGGCAAAGGGCGACTAGAAAGGAGAGAGCGGCTAGACGGAAAATGGCGACCAGACGGGAGAGGATGGCTGCAAAGAAAAAGGCGACTAGACGGAAAAGGGCGGCTAGAGGGGACACGGCGTATAGACAGGAAAGGACGACTTGACGTGAGAGGACTACCGGACTGGAGAGGGCCGTTGGAGGGGAAGGGCGACTAGACGGGTGAAGGCGGCTAATGAGGGCGACTAGTATGAAGATTGCGATCAGACGGGAGATGGCGTCTAGAGAGAGAGACTAGACGGGAGAG
This sequence comes from Ridgeia piscesae, assembly GCA_025642075.2. Taxonomy (NCBI): domain Eukaryota; kingdom Metazoa; phylum Annelida; class Polychaeta; order Sabellida; family Siboglinidae; genus Ridgeia; species Ridgeia piscesae. The sequence goes on from JAODUO010002063.1 coordinate 6,142, forward strand.
GCGGGTACCCGAGAGAGGGCGGCTAGACGGGAGAGGGCGACTAGACGGGAGACGGCGGCTAAACGGGAGAGGTCGGCTTCATGGTTGAGGGCGGCATGACGGTAGAGGGCGGCCATTGAGGGCGACTAGACGGGATGGGAAGATTAGACGGGATATAGCGACTAGAAGGGAGAGGGCGGCTTGACGGTTGAGGGGGCTAGAGGGGAGATGGCGAATAGGTTGGAGATTTCGCCTAGACGGGATTGGGCGACTAGACTGAAGAGGGCGGCTAGACGGGAGAGGGCGGCTAGATGTGAGAGGGCGGATAGAGGGGAGAGGACGACAAGACGGGAGACGGCGACTAGACGAGAAAGGGTGGCAAGACCGGAGAGCGCGACAAGATGGAAGAGGGCGACTAGACAGCAGAGGGTGACTAGTTGGGAGAGAGCGACTAGACGGGAGAGGGCGACCAGACCGGACAGTGCGACTAGCCGGGAGAGGGCGGCTAGACGGGAAAGGGCGATTAGAGGGAGTGGGCGGCCAGACGGGAGAAGAAGCGACTAGACGAGATAGGGCGACTAGACGGTAGATGGCGTCTATAGAGTAGAGGACGGCTGGAAGGGAGAGGACGACTAGAGCGATTAGGTGGGAGAGGGCGACTAGACGAGAGAGGTCGGCTAGAGGGGAGACGGCGACTAGACAGGAGAGTGCGACTAGACTGGAGAGGACGGCTAGACTGGAGAGGACGGCTAGAGTGCTGATGGATGGGTGAGGACAACTAGACGGGAGAGATCGACTAGACGGAGAGTGAGGCTAGAGTGGAGAATGCGGGTAGAGGGCGACTAGACGTGACAGGGCGACTAGACGAGAGAGGGCGAGTAGACGGGAGAGTGTGGCTAGACGGGAGAGGGCGGCTAGACGGCAGAGGGCGTCTGTTCGGGAGAGGACGAATAGAGGGGAGATGGTATCTATACGGGACAGAGCGGCTAGACGACAGAGGGCTACTAGTCGGGAGGGGGCGAGTATATGGGAGATACTGGCTAGACGGTAGATGGCGGCCAGAAGGTCCGACTAAACGGTGTAGGGCGACTAGTCGGCAACGGGAAGGGGGCTAGAGTGGAGAGGGCGACTAGAAGGGAAAGGGCGACTATTCGTGAGAGGGCGACAATGCCGAAGAGGGCTGATGTATGGGAGAGCGCGGCTAGACGGGAATGGGCGACTAGACGGGAGAGCGCGGTTAGAGGGAGAGGGCGACTAGACGTGACAGGGCGGAAAGACGAGAGAGGGTGGGTAGACTGTAATGGGCGGCAGGAGAGGGTTACTGGACGGGAGAATGCGATAATAAGGGAGAGGGCGACTTGACCGGAGAGGACGACTAAACGGGAGAGGGCTGCAAGAAGGGAGAGGGTGACTAGAGAGAGCGACTAGACAGGAGAGAGCAACTAGACGGGAGAAGGCGGCTAGACAGGAGAGGGCGGCTAGACGGGAGAGGGCGGCAAGACGGTAGAGGGCGGCCAGAGACGGCGACTAGAAGGGAGAGTGCGAAAATATGGGAGAGAGCGACTAGACGGAAGAGGTCGGATAGATGGTAGAGGGCGGCTGGCGGTGAGAGTGCGACTATACGGGAAAGGGCGATCAGACGGGAGAGGGCGACTATATACGAGAACAGGGCTGCTTGAGTGGGCGACTAAAAAGGAGAGACCGACTAGATGGGACAAGGCTTCTAGACAGCAGAGGGCGGCTGAAAGGGTGAGCGTGATTAAAATGGCGATGGCGGGTAGAGGGGTGAGAGCGACTAGACGGGAGAGGGCGTCTAGATAGGAGAGGACGGCTATACGTGAGAGGATGGTTAGAGTGGAGAAGGCGGCTAGAGAGGACACGGCGGCTAGGCGGGAGAAAGCGGCCAGAGGGGATAAGGCAGACAGAGTGGAGAGTGTGGCTAGAAAGGAGTCGACTGGAAGGGACAAGGCGGCTATAAGGGAGACGGCGGCCAGACGGGACAGTGCACATAGACGGCAGAGAGCGAGTAGACGGGAGAGTGTGGCTAGACGGGAGAGGGTGGCTAGATGGGAGAGAACGTCTATACGGGAGAGGGCGGCTAGACGATAGTGGGCGGCCAGAGAGGGTGACCGGACAGAAGAAGGGGAGAGCGACTAGACGGGAGAGGGCGACTAGATGGGAGAGAGCGATTAGACGGGCGAGGCGGCTAGACGGGAAAAGGCGGCTACAGGGGAGACAACGACAAGACGGGAGAGGGCGATGAGACGGGACAGGGCGACTAGACAGGAGAGTGTGGCTAGATAGGAGAGAACGGCTAGTCGGGAGAGGACGACTAGAGGTGAGATAGTGTCTAGACGGGACAGAGTGGATAGACGTTGGAGGGCAACTAGACTGGAGGCGGCTGCTACATGGGAGAGACAGGCCAGACGGTAGAGGGCGGCCAGAGGGTCCGACTAGACTGTGTAGGACGACTAGACGGGAGAGAGAGAGAGACTAGGCGGGAGAGGGGGACTAGACCGGAGAGGTCGACTAGACGGGAGAGCGTGACTATTCGGGAGAGGGCGACTAGACGTGACAGGGCGATTAGAAGGGAGAGGTCGACAAGACAGGAGAGGGCGTCTAGTCGGGAGAGGGCGACTAGACGGGAGAGGGCGACCAGAGGCTATGCGTGAGAGGTCGTTAAGAGGGGATAAGACGGCTAGAGAGGAGAAGGAGGCTTGACGGGAGAAGGCAGCTAGAGGAGTGAAGGCGGCTGGACGGGAGAGGGAGACTAGACGGAACAGGGCGACTACACGGGAGAGTTTGGCTAGACGCGAGATGGCAGCTAGACGGGAGAGAGCGTGAATACGGGACAGGACGAGAAGAAGGGAAATGGCGTCTAGACGGACAGAGCGGCTAGATGGGCGAGGCCGATTAGGCGGTAGAGGGCGACCAGACGATGATATCTGGACGGGAGAGTGCGAGTAGAAGGGAGAGGGCGACTAGATTGGACAGAGCGATCAGACGGGCGAGGCGGTTAGACGGGAGAAGGTGGCTGGAGGAGAAACAGTGTGGCTAGAAAGGAGTCGACTGGAAGGGACAAGGCGGCTATAAGGGAGACGGCGGCCAGACGGGACAGTGCACATAGACGGCAGAGAGCGAGTAGACGGGAGAGTGTGGCTAGACGGGAGAGGGTTGCTAGATGGGAGAGAACGTCTATACGGGAGAGGGCGGCTAGACGATAGTGGGCGGCCAGAGAGGGTGACCGGACAGAAGAAGGGGAGAGCGACTAGACGGGAGAGGGCGACTAGATGGGAGAGAGCGATTAGACGGGCGAGGCGGCTAGACGGGAAAAGGCGGCTACAGGGGAGACAACGACAAGACGGGAGAGGGCGATGAGACGGGACAGGGCGACTAGACAGGAGAGTGTGGCTAGATAGGAGAGAACGGCTAGTCGGGAGAGGACGACTAGAGGTGAGATAGTGTCTAGACGGGACAGAGTGGATAGACGTTGGAGGGCAACTAGACTGGAGGCGGCTGCTACATGGGAGAGACAGGCCAGACGGTAGAGGGCGGCCAGAGGGTCCGACTAGACTGTGCAGGACGACTAGACGGGAGAGAGAGAGAGAGACTAGGCGGGAGAGGGGGACTACACCGGAGAGGTCGACTAGACGGGAGAGCGTGACTATTCGGGAGAGGGCGACTAGACGTGACAGGGCGATTAGAAGGGAGAGGTCGACAAGACAGGAGAGGGCGTCTAGTCGGGAGAGGGCGACTAGACGGGAGAGGGCGACCAGAGGCTATGCGTGAGAGGTCGTTAAGAGGGGATAAGACGGCTAGAGAGGAGAAGGAGGCTTGACGGGAGAAGGCAGCTAGAGGAGTGAAGGCGGCTGGACGGGAGAGGGAGACTAGACGGAACAGGGCGACTACACGGGAGAGTTTGGCTAGACGCGAGATGGCAGCTAGACGGGAGAGAGCGTGAATACGGGACAGGACGAGAAGAAGGGAAATGGCGTCTAGACGGACAGAGCGGCTAGATGGGCGAGGCCGATTAGGCGGTAGAGGGCGACCAGACGATGATATCTGGACGGGAGAGTGCGAGTAGAAGGGAGAGGGCGACTAGATTGGACAGAGCGATCAGACGGGCGAGGCGGTTAGACGGGAGAAGGTGGCTGGAGGAGAAACAGTGTGGCTAGAAAGGAGTCGACTGGAAGGGACAAGGCGGCTATAAGGGAGACGGCGGCCAGACGGGACAGTGCACATAGACGGCAGAGAGCGAGTAGACGGGAGAGTGTGGCTAGACGGGAGAGGGTGGCTAGATGGGAGAGAACGTCTATACGGGAGAGGGCGGCTAGACGATAGTGGGCGGCCAGAGAGGGTGACCGGACAGAAGAAGGGGAGAGCGACTAGACGGGAGAGGGCGACTAGATGGGAGAGAGCGATTAGACGGGCGAGGCGGCTAGACGGGAAAAGGCGGCTACAGGGGAGACAACGACAAGACGGGAGAGGGCGATGAGACGGGACAGGGCGACTAGACAGGAGAGTGTGGCTAGATAGGAGAGAACGGCTAGTCGGGAGAGGACGACTAGAGGTGAGATAGTGTCTAGACGGGAGAGAGTGGATAGACGTTGGAGGGCAACTAGACTGGAGGCGGCTGCTACATGGGAGAGACAGGCCAGACGGTAGAGGGCGGCCAGAGGGTCCGACTAGACTGTGTTGGACGACTAGACGGGAGAGAGAGAGAGACTAGGCGGGAGAGGGGGACTAGACCGGAGAGGTCGACTAGACGGGAGAGCGTGACTATTCGGGAGAGGGCGACTAGACGTGACAGGGCGATTAGAAGGGAGAGGTCGACAAGACAGGAGAGGGCGTCTAGTCGGGAGAGGGCGACTAGACGGGAGAGGGCGACCAGAGGGCAGAGGGCGGCCAGAAGGTAGAGGGCGACTAGACGGGACCGGGGTGCTAGACGGGAGAGGGTGGCTAGACGCAGAGGGCGATTAGACGGAAGAAGGCGCCTAGACTCGAGAGAACGGCCAGAGGGTAGAGAGCGGCTAGGGAGAGGGCGACTATACAGCAGAGGGCTGCTTGTCGGAAGAGGGCGGATAGACGGAATTTAACGACTATACGGGAGAGGTCTGCTAGACGGGAGAGGGCGACTAGAAGGGAGTGCCCGGCTAGAAGGGCGTGCGCGACAAGACAGGAGAGTGTGGCTAGAGTGGAAAAGGTGGGTAGAGGGGAGAGAGCGACTACACGGAAGAGGGCTACTAGATGGTAGAGGTCGGCTATGCGTGAGAGGTCGTTAAGAGGGGATAAGACGGCTAGAGAGGAGAAGGAGGCTTGACGGGAGAAGGCAGCTAGAGGAGTGAAGGCGGCTGGACGGGAGAGGGAGACTAGACGGAACAGGGCGACTACACGGGAGAGTTTGGCTAGACGCGAGATGGCAGCTAGACGGGAGAGAGCGTGAATACGGGACAGGACGAGAAGAAGGGAAATGGCGTCTAGACGGACAGAGCGGCTAGATGGGCGAGGCCGATTAGGCGGTAGAGGGCGACCAGACGATGATATCTGGACGGGAGAGTGCGAGTAGAAGGGAGAGGGCGACTACATTGGACAGAGCGATCAGACGGGCGAGGCGGTTAGACGGGAGAAGGTGGCTGGAGGAGAAACAGCGACTTGACGGAAGAGGGCGATGAGACGGGAGAAGGCGACTAGACAGGAGAGTGTGGCTAGAAGGGAGAGAGCGGCTAGTCGGGAACAGACGGCTAGACGGGAGAGGCCGGGTGGATGGGGAGGGTGGCAAGAGGTGTCATAGCGACTAGACGAGAGAGTGACTATTCCCAAAAGGGCGACTAGAAGTGATAGGGCGACTATTCGGGAAAGGGCGACTAGACGGGAGAGGGCTGCTAGACTGGAGAGGTCGGCTAGAGTGAACAGAGCGGCTAGGATGAGGGCGACTATACGGCAGAAGGGTACTTGTCGGGGGAGGAGAGTAGACGGGATTTGATTACTATTCGGGAGAGGACTGCTACACGGGAGCGGACCGCAAGACGGAATAGGGCGACTAGTCGGGAAACAGCGTCTAGATGGGATACGGCAGCTAGAGGGAAGAGAGGGTCCTTACGGGAGAGGGTGACAAGAAGGGAGACGTCGACTAGACGGTAGAGAGCGACTATTCGGGAAAGGGCGACTAGACGGGAAAGGGCTGCTAGACTGGAGAGGTCGGCTAGAGTGAACAGAGCGGCTAGGATGAGGGCGACTATACGGCAGAAGGGTGCTTGTCGGGGGAGGAGAGTAGACGGGACTTGATTACTATTCGGGAGAAGACTGCTACACGGGAGCGGACCGCAAAACGGGATAGGGCGACTAGTCGGGAAACAGCGTCTAGATGGGATACGGCAGCTAGAGGGAAGAGAGGGTCCTTACGGGAGAGGGTGACAAGAAGGGAGACGTCGACTAGACGGGAGAGAGCGACTAGACGGGAGAGGGCGACTAGACGGGAGAGAGCGACTAGCCTGGAGAGGGCGGCTAGACAGGAAAGGCCGATTAGACGGGAGTGGGAGGCTAGACGGGAGAAGGCGGTTAGAGGGGAGAGATCGACTAGACGGGAGAGTGTGGCTACAGTGGAGAAAGCGACTAGACGGGAGAGGGCGACTAGATGGGAGAGGACGGCTATACGTGAGAGAGCGGTTAGATGGTAGAAGGCGGCTAGACCGGACACGGCGGCTAGACGGGAGAAGGCGGCTGGACGCAGAGGGCGACTAGACGGCAGAGGACGGTGAGAGAGGGCGATTAGATGGGAGAGGGCGACTAGACGTACGAGGGCTGCTAGACGGGAGAGGGCGATTAGACGGGAGGGTGTGGCTAGAGGTGAGAGGGCGACTAGACGGGAGAGAGCGACTAGACGGGAGAGTGTGGCTAGAGGGGAGAGGGCGACTAGATGCAGAGGGCGACTAGAAGCGATAGAGCGGCTAGGCCCGAGAGGACGAATAGACAATATCGGGGGGGCTAGACGAGAGGGGGCGGCTAGAGAAAGCCGGGTAGACGGTAGAATTCGACTACACGGGAGACGGCGACTAGACGGGAGAGGGCGAGTAGACGGGAGAGAGCGGTTAGAGGAGAGGTCCGTCTAGACGGGAGAGAGCGTCTAGAGAGGAGAAGGCTACTACACGGGAGAGAGCAAATAGACAGGAGATGGCAGCTTGATGGGAGAGGGCGGCTAGACTACAGAGGACGGGAGAGGACCTAGGGCGTTTAGAGAGGGTGACGGCTGAGGGTAACTAGACGGTAGATGGTGACTAGAAGTGAGATGGCGGCTAGACGGGAGAGGGCTGCTAGAAGGGAGAGGGCGGCTAGAGGGGAGAGGGCGACTAGATGCACAGGGCGAATAGAAGCGATAGTTCGGCTAGGCGGGAGAGGACGGCTAGGCGGGAGAGGGTGGCTAGATGAGGCGGCTAGACGGTAGAATTCTACTGTACTGAAGAAGGCCAGTAGTTGGGACAGGGCGCTAGGACGGGAGAGAACGACTAGACGGGAGACTGCGACTACACGGGAGAGGCCGACTTGACTGGAGAGTGCGAGTAGACGGGAGAAGGCGACCAGAACGGAGACGGCGATGAGACGGGAGAGGGCGACTAGTCAGGAGAGTGTGGCTAGATGGGAGAGAGCGGCTAGTAGGGAGTAGGCGGGTAGAATGGAGAGAACGGGTGGAGGGGGAGGGCGGCTATAGGGGAGACAGCGAAAAGACGGTAGAGGGTGACTATTCGGGAAAGGGCGACTAGAAGTGAGTGAGCGACTAGACGGGAGAGGGGAGACGACGACTAGACAGGAAAGGGCCACTAGACGGGAGAAGACGGCCAGACTGGACAGTGCGGCTAGACGGAAGACGGCGAACAGACGGGAGACGGCGGCTGGAGAGGGCGACTAGACTGGAGAGACGGGTACCCGAGAGAGGGCGGCTAGACGGGTGAGGGCGACTTGACGGAAGAGGAAGACTTGACGGGAGAGGCCGACTCGACGGGAGAGCACGGGTGCAAAGGAGAAGGCGACTAGACTAGAGAGGACGACTAGACGGGAGAGGGCGGCTGAAAAGGAGAGGGCGACTTCACGGGAGAGAGCGACTAGTTGGGAGAGGACGGCTAGACTAAAGAGGGCGATTAGAGAGGAAAGGACGACTAGACGGGCGAGGGCGGTTAGACGGGTGAGGACGGCTAGTCGGGAGAGTACAGCTAGACTGGAATGGACGACTAGACGTGAGAGGCCGGTTAGAAAGGAGAGGGCGGCTCCATGGGAGAGGGCGACTAGACACAGAGGGCGACTAAATTGGAGAATGCGGTTAGACGTCAGAGGGCCGCTAGACGACAGTGGGCGACTAGATGGCAGAAGGCGGGTAAACGGGAGATTGCGTAGAGAGAGGGCGACTAGACGGGAGGGGGCGCATACCCGGGAAAAAGCGACTAGAAGGCCGGTAGATGGGAGAGTGCGTGCAGAGAGGCCGGCTAGACGGGAGAGGGCGGCTTGACGGGAGAGGGCGGCTGGAGGGGAGAGGGCGACTAAACGAAACAGGACGGCTAGACGGTAGTGAGCGATTAGACGAGAGAGAGAGAGCGACTAGATGGGAGAAGGCTGTTAGAGGGGAGAGAGCGTCCAGACGGGAGAGGATGACAAGAAGGGACAGGTCGACTACACGGGAGAGGACGGCTACACGGAGAGGGCGATTAGACGGGAGAAGGCGACAAGAGAGGAGAGGGCGACTAGACCGGAGACGGCGACAAGAAGGGTCAGGTCGACTACACGGGAGAGGACGGTTACACGGAGAAGGCGATTAGACGGGAGAAGGCGGCTAGAGTGGAGAGGGCTGACAGAGGGAAGAGAGTGGTTTGGGAGAGGTCGACTATACGATTTGACGACTATACGGGAGAGGGCTGCTAGACGGGAGAGGGCGACTAGACAGTAATGGGCGGCCAGAGACGATAACTGGACGGAAGAAGACGACATTACGGGAGAGGGCGACTTGAGGGGAGAGTGTGGCTAGACCGGAGAGGGCGACTAGACGGGAGAGGGTGACTATTTGGCAGAGGGCGACTAGACGTGACAGGGCGATTAGACGGGAGAGGGCGACCATACTGGAGATGGCGGCTAGAAGGTAGAGGGCGACTAGACGGAAGAGCGCGGCAAGAAGGGAGAGGGCGACTAGACGGGAGAGGGTGACTATTCGGGAGTGGGCTGCTAGACTTGACAGAGCGATTAGACGGGAGAAGGCGACAAGACGGCAGAGGGCGACTAGACGGGAGAGGGCGACTAGAGTAGGCGGCTAAAAGGGAGAGGACTGGCGGAGGGGAGGGCGGCTAGTGGGGAGAGGGCGACTAGATGGGAGAGAGCGATTAGACGGGCTAGGCTGCTAGACTGGAGAAGGCGTCTATAGGGAAGACAGCGACTAGCCGGGAAAGGGCGGCTAGACGAAATAGGTCGGTTAGAGGGGATTGAGCGATTAGATGGGAGAGAGCGACTAGATGGGAGAGGGTGAATAGGGTGGCCAGATGGTAGAGGGCGACTAGCCGGGAAAGGGCGGCTAGACGGGAGAGGTCGGCTAAAGAAGAGAGGACGGCTATACGGGAAAGGATGGCTAGAAGGGAGAGCGCCGCTAGACGTGAGGGAACAGCGGTTAGAACGGTAAGGCGACTAGACGAGATACGGCGGCAATAACGGGAGAGGGCGACAACACGGGAGAGGACGACTAGACGGTAGTGGGCGATGAGACTGAAGAGGGCGACAAGACAGGAGAGTGTTCTAGATGGGAGAGAGCGGCTGGAGATGGCGGCTAGAAGGTAGAGGGCAACAAGACGGAAGAGCGCGCCTAGAAGGGAGAGGGCGGCTAGACGGGAGAGGGTGGCTAGAGGGGAGAGAATGACTATTCGGGAGAGGGCGACTAGACTTTTCAGAACGACTAGACGGGAGAAGGCGACAACACGGCAGAGGGCGACTAAACGGGAGAGGGCGACTAGACGAAAGAGGGCGACTAGATGGGTGAGTGCGATTAAACGGGCTAGGCTACTAGACTGGAGAAGGCGGCTAGAGGGGAGAGAGCGACTAGACGTGAGAGGGCGGCTAGACGGGAGAAGGCGACAATAATGGAGAGGGCGACTAGATGGGAAATGACGACTAGATGGGAGACGGCGGCAAGAGGGGAGACAGAGAATAGATGTGAGAGGGCGGCTAGACGGGAGAAGGCGGCTAGAGGGGTGAAGGCGGCTACAAGGAAGAAGGAGCCTAGACGGGAGAGGGAGACTAGACGGAACAGGGCGACTACACTGGAGAGTATGGCTAGACGGGAGAGGGCGGCTACACGTGAGAGAGCATTTATGCGGGAGAGGACGACTAGAGGGGAGATCATGTCTAGACAGGGCGGTAGAAGGTCTGACTAGACGGTGTAGACAGGAGAAGGCGTGCGACTAGACAGGAGAGTGTGCCTAGATGGGAGAGAGCGGCTACTCGAGAGAAGGCGGCTAGACAGGAGAGGACGGTTGGAGGGGGAGGGCGGCTACAGGGGAGACAGCGACTAGACAGGAGAGGGTGACTATTCGGGAAGGGGCGACTAGAAGTGAGAGGGCGACTAGACGGGACAGGGGGACTAGACGGGAGAGGGCCGCCTGACGGAGAGGACCATTATGCGGGAGAAGACGGCAAGACTGGAGAGGGTGGCTAGAGGGAGGAGTGCGGCTAAGGAGACGGCGACTGTACGGTAGAGGGCTGCTTGTCGGGAGAGGGTGGGTAGACATTTTTGACGACTATACGGGAGAGGGCTGCTAGACGGGAGAGGGCGACTATGTGGAGAATGCGACTAGATTGTAGAGGGCGATAAGACGGGCGAGGCGGCTAGACGTCCCTTCAAGACAGCGACTTGAAGGGAGAGGGCGATGAGACGGGAGAGGGCTGATGTTTGAGAGAGGGCGGCTGGACGGGAGAGGGCGACTAGACGGGAGAGCGCGGCTAGAAGGGTGAGGGCGACTATACGTGTGAGCGCGTCCAGAGGGGAGAGGGCGGCTAGACGATAGTGGGCGGCCACAGAGGGTGACTGGACAGGAGAAGGCGACAACACGGGACAGGGTGACTTGACGGGAGAGTGTGGCTAAACCGGAGAGAGTGACTAGACGGCAGAGGGTGACTATTCGGGAGAGGGGGACTAGATGGGAGAGAGCGATTAGACGGGGGAGGCGGCTAGACGGGAGAAGGCGGCTAGAGGGGAGACAGCGACTAGACGGGAGAGTGCGATGAGACGGAAGAGGGCTGATGTATGGGAGAGGACGGCTAGACGGGAATGGGTTCCTAGGCGGCAGAGCGCGGCTAGAAGGGAGGAATCGACTAGTCGGGAATAGGCGGCTAGACGGGAGAGGACGGGTGGAGGGGGAGGGCGGCTACTGGGGAGAAAGCGACTAGACGGGAGAGGGTGACTATTATGAAAAGGGCGACTAGAAGTGAGAGGACGATTAGACGGAGACGGCGACCAGACGGGAGAGGGCGGCTAGAAGGTAGAGGGCGACTAGACGTGACATGGGGACTAGACGAGAGAGGGCGGCTAGACGGAGAGGGCGATTATACGGAAGAATGCGGCTAGACTGAGCAGGGCGGCTAGAGGGAAGAGAGCAGCTAGGGAGAGGACGACTATACGGTAGCGGACTACATGTCGGGAGAAGGCGTGTAGACAGGATTTGACGAGTATAAGGGAGAGGTCTGTAGACGGGAGAGGGCGACAATGCGGGAGAAAGCGATTAGAGGGGTAGAAGACGGCTAAAGAGGAGAGGGTGGCAAGACGGGAGAAGACGGCTAGAGGGGTGGAGGCGGCTAGACAGGAGAGGAACACTAGACAGAAGAGGACGACTACACTGCAGAGTGTCGGTAGACGGGAGAGGGCGGATAGACGGTAGTGAGCTTCTATACGGGTGAGGACAACTAGAGGGGAGATAGTGTCTAGACGGGAGAGGGCGATTAGGCGGGAAAGGGCGTCTATACGGGTGAGGACGACTAGAGGGGAGATAGTGTATAGACGGGACAGAGCGGCTAGACGGGAGAGGGCGACTAGACGGGAGTGGTCTGCTATATGGGAGAGACTGGCAAGACGGTAAAGGGTGGCCAGAGGGTCCGACTAAACCGTATAGGACGATTAGACTGGAGAGAGTAGACGTGAGAGAGGGGCTAGACCGGAGAGGGTGTCTAGACGGGAGAGGGTGACTAGACATGACAGGGCGACAAGACGAGAGAGGGCGTCTCGATGTGAGAGGGCGAGTAGACAGGATAAGGCGACTAGATTGTAGAGGGCGATTAGACGGGCGAGGCGGCTAGATGGGAGAAGCTAGAGGGGATACAGCGACTAGACGGAAGAGGGCCATGAGACGGGAGAGTGAGACTAGACAGGAGAGTGTGGCTAGATGGGACAGAGCGGCTACAGAGCGGCTACTAGTAGGCGACTAGACTGGAGAGGACGGTTGGAGAGGTAGGGCGGCAATAGTGGAGACAGCGACTAGACTGGAGAGGGTGACCACACGGCAGAGGGCGGCTAGAAAGTAGAGGGCGACTAGACGGGACAGGGGGACTAGACGGAGAAGGCGATTAGGCGGGAGAAGGCGGCAAGACTAGAGAGGGCGGCTAGAGGGAAGAGAGCGGCTAAGGAGAGGGCGACTGTACGGCAGAAGGCTGCTTGTCGTGAGAGGGCGGGTAGACGTGTTGTTTTGACGACTATAAGGGAGAGGGCTGCTAAACGGGACAGGGTGACTAGACGGGAGAGCGCGGCTAGAAGGGAGAGGGCGGCTAGACGGTAGTGGGTGACTGGACAGGAGAAAGCGAGAATACGGAAGAGGGCGACTTGAAAGGAGAGTGTGGATAGACCGGAGAGAGTAACTAGACTGGAGAGGGTGACTATTCGGGAGATAGCGAGTAGACGTGACAGGGCTCTAGACGGGAGAAGGCGACAAGACGGGAGAGGGCGACTAGACGCGATAGGGCCACTAGACGGGAGAGCGCGGCTAGAAGGGAGAGGGCGGCTAGACGGTTGTGGGCGGCCAGAGAGAGTGACTGGTCAGGAGAAAGCGACAATACGGGAGAGGGCGACTTGAAGGAACAGTGTGGATAGACCGTAAAGAGTAACTAGATGGGAGAGGGTGACTATTCGAGAGATAGCGACTAGACGTGACAGGGCGTCTAGACGGGAGAAGGCGACAAGACGGGAGAGGGCGCCTAGACGGGAGAGTGCGACTAGATGGGAGAGAGCGATTAGACGGGCGAGGCGGCTAGACGGGAAAAGGCGGCTACAGGGGAGACAGCGACAAGACGGGAGAGGGCGATGAGACGGGAGAGGGCGACTAGACAGGAGAGATAGTGTCTAGACGGTACCGAGTGGATAGACGGTGGAGGGCGACTAGACTGGAGGGGGCTGCTACACGGGAGAGACAGGCCAGACGGTAGAGGGCGGCCAGAGGGTCCGACCAGACTGTGTAGGACGACTAGACGGGATAGAGAGACTAGGCGGGAGAGGGGGACTAGACCGGAGAGGTCGACTAGACGGGAGAGCGTGACTATTCGGGAGAGGGCGACTAGACGTGACAGGGCGACTAGAAGGGAGAGGTCGACAAGACGGAAGAGGGCGTCTAGTCGGGAGAGGGTTACTAGACGGGAGAGGGCGATTAGATTGGAGAGGGCGATTAGACGAGCGAGGCGGCTAGACGGGAGAAGGCGACCAGAAGGAGACGGCGATGAGGCGGGAGAGGGCGACTAGACAGGAGAGTGTGGCTAGACGGGAGAGAGCGGCTAGTAGGGAGTAGGCGGCTAGAATGGAGAGAACGGGTGGAGGGGAGGGCGGCTATAGGGGTGACAGCGAAAGACGGTAGAGGGTGACTATTCGGGAAAGGGCGACTAGAAGTGAGTGAGCGACTAGACGGGAGAGGACGACTAGACGGGAGAGGGCGACCAGACGGGAGAAGGCGGCTAGAGGGGAGACAGCGATTAGTCTGGAGAGTGTGGTTAGATGGGAGAGAACGGCTAGTCGGGAGTAGGCGACTATACAGAAGAGGACGGGTGGAGGGGGAGGGCGGCTAGTGGGTAGATGGCGACTAGACGGGAGAGGGTGACTATTCGGGAAAGGGTGACTAGAGTGAGAGGGCGATTAGACGGGAGAGAGCGACCAGAGGGGAGAGGGCGGCTAGAAGGTAGAGGGCGACTAGACCGGAGAGGGTGGCTAGACGCAGAGGGCGATTAGACGGAAGAAGGCGCTTAGACTCGATAGAACGGCTATAGGGTAGAGAGCGGCTAGGGAGAGGGCGTCTATACAACAGAGGGCTGCTTGTCGGAAGAGGGCGGATAGACGGGATTTGACGACTATACGGGAGAGGTCTGCTAGACGGGAGAGGGCGGCTAGACGGGAGAGAGCGTGTATACAGGAGAGGACGACAAGAAGGGAGATGACGTCTAGACGGACAGAGCGATTAGACGGGCGAGGCGGTTAGACGGCAGAAGGCGGCTAGAGGAGAGACAGCGACTTGACGGAAGAGGGCGATGAGACGGGAGAGGGTGACTAGACAGGAGAGTGTGGCTAGAAGGGAGAGAGCGGCTAGTCGGGAACAGACGGCTAGACGGGAGAGGCCGGGTGGACGGGGAGGGTGGCAAGACGGGTGATAGCGACTAGACGAGAGTGTGACTATTCGCAAAAGGGCGACTAGAAGTGATAGGGCGACTATTCGGGAAAGGGCGACTAGGCGGGAGAGGGCTGGTAGACTGGAGAGGTCGGCTAGAGGGAACAGAGCGGCTAGGATGAGGGCGACTATACGGCAGAAGGGTACTTGTCGGGGGAGGAGAGTAGACGGGATTTGATTACTATTCGGGAGAGGACTGCTACACGGGAGCGGGCCGCAAGACGGGATAGGGCGACTAGACGGGAAACAGCTTATAGATGGGATACGGCAGCTAGAGGGAAGAGTGGGTCCTAACGGGAGAGGGTGACAAGAAGGGTGACGTCGACTAGACGGGAGAGAGCGACTAGACGGGAGAGAGCGACTAGCCTGGAGAGGGCGGCTAGACAGGAAAGGGCGATTAGACGGGAGTGGGAGGTTAGACGGGAGAAGGCGGTTGGAGGGGAGAGATCGACTAGACGGGAGAGTGTGGCTACAGTGGAGAAAGCGACTAGACGGGAGAGGGCGACTAGATGGGAGAGGACGGCTATACGTGAGAGGGCGGTTAGATGGTAGAAGGCGGCTAGACAGGACACGGCGGCTAGACGGGAGAAGGCGGCTAGGGGGGAGAAGGTGGCTGGACGCAGAGGGCGACTTGACGGCAGAGGACGGTGAGAGAGGGCGATTAGATGGGAGAGGGCGACAAGACGAGGGAGGGCGGCTAGAGGGGAGACGGCGACTAGACAGGAGAGGGCGACTAGACTGGAGAGGGCGGCTAGAGGGAAGAGGGCGGCTGGATTGGTGAGGGCGACCAGAAGGGAGAGATCGACTAGACGGGAGAGTGTGGCTACAGTGGAGAAGGCGGGTAGAGAAGAGAGAGCGACTAGACGGGAGAGAGCGACTAGATGGGAGAGGACGGCTGTTCGTGAAAGGGCGATTAATTGGTAGGAGGCGGCTAGACAGGAGACTACGGCTAGAGGCGAGAGGACGACTAGACGGCGGAGGGTGACTAGACGGGAGAGGGATGCTTGACGGCATAGGGTGGCTAGAGAAGCCTGCTAGACGGGATAGGGCGACAAGACGGGTGAAGGAGGCTAGTGAGGGCTACTAGACGGGACAGCAAGACTAGACGGTGTGGGACGCCTAAACGGGAGAGTGCGGCTAGGGAGGGCGGCTGCATGGGAGTAGGCGGCTAGATTGGAGAGGGTGATGAGACGGAAGAGGGCGACTAGACAGGAGAGCGTGGCTAGATGGGAGAGAGCGGCTAGTCGGGAGTAGGCGGGTAGACGGGAGAGGACGGATGGAGGGGGAGGGCGGCTAGAGGAGAGACAGCGACTAGACAAGGGAGGATGACTATTCGGGAAAGGGCGACTAGAAGTGAGAGGGCGACTAGACGGGAGAGGGCGACGAGAAGGGAGAGGGCGACCAGACGGGACAGGGGGACTAGATTGGAAAGGGCGACTAGACGGGAGAGGGCGACTAGACGGGAAACAGCTTATAGATGGGATACGGCAGCTAGAGGGAAGAGAGGGTCCTTACGGGAGAGGGTGACAAGAAGGGTGACGTCGACTAGACGGGAGAGAGCGACTAGACGGGAGAGGGCGACTAGATGGGAGAGAGCGACTAGCCTGGAGAGGGCGGCTAGACAGGAAAGGGCGATTAGACGGGAGTGGGAGGTTAGACGGGAGAAGGCGGTTGGAGGGGAGAGATCGACTAGACGGGAGAGTGTGGCTACAGTGGAGAAAGCGACTAGACGGGAGAGGGCGACTAGATGGGAGAGGACGGCTATACGTGAGAGGGCGGTTAGATGGTAGAAGGCGGCTAGACAGGACACGGCGGCTAGACGGGAGAAGGCGGCTAGGGGGGAGAAGGCGGCTGGACGCAGAGGGCTACTTGACGGCAGAGGACGGTGAGAGAGGGCGATTAGATGGGAGAGGGCGACAAGACGAGGGAGGGCGGCTAGAGGGGAGACGGCGAATAGACAGGAGAGGGCGACTAGACTGGAGAGGGCGGCTAGAGGGAAGAGTGCGGCTGGATTGGTGAGGGCGACCAGAAGGGAGAGATCGACTAGACGGGAGAGTGTGGCTACAGTGAAGAAGGCGGGTAGAGAAGAGAGAGCGACTAGACGGGAGAGAGCGACTAGATGGGAGAGGACGGCTATTCGTGAAAGGGCGGTTAATTGGTAGGAGGCGGCTAGACAGGAGACTACGGCTAGAGGCGAGAGGACGACTAGACGGCGGAGGGTGACTAGACGGGAGAGGGATGCTTGACGGCATAGGGTGGCTAGAGAAGCCTGCTAGACGGGAAAGGGCGACAAGACGGGTGAAGGAGGCTAGTGAGGGATACTAGACGGGACAGCACGACTAGACGGTGTGGGGCGCCTAAACGGGAGAGTGCGGCTAGGGAGGGCGGCTGCATGGGAGTAGGCGGCTAGATGGGAGAGGGTGATGAGACGGAAGAGGGCGACTAGACAGGAGAGCGTGGCTAGATGGGAGAGAGCGGCTAGTCGGGAGTAGGCGGCTAGACGGGAGAGGACGGATGGAGGGGGAGGGCGGCTAGAGGAGAGACAGTGACAAGACAAGGGAGGATGACTATTCGGGAAAGGGCGACTAGAAGTGAGAGGGCGACTAGACGGGAGAGGGCGACGAGAAGGGAGAGGGCGACCAGACGGGACAGGGGGAATAGATTGGAAAGGGCGACTAGACGGGAGAGGGCGGCTAGAAGGACAGGGCGATTATACGGTAGAAGGCGGCTAGACTGGAGAGATCGGCTAGAGGGAGGAGAGCGGCTAGGTTGAGGGCGACTATACGCCACAAGGGTGCTTGTCGGGGTAGGAGAGTAGACAGGATTTGATTACTATTCGGAAGAAGACTGCTACACCGGAGATGGCGACTATGCGGGAGTGGGCTGGTGTATGGGAGAGGGCTGCTAGATGGGAGAGGGCCGCAAGACAGGAGAGGGCGACTAGACGGTAGAGGGCGGACAGACTGGGCGACTAGGAGTGACTGGCGACAAGGGGGGAGTGAGCAACTAGACGGGAGAGGGCGGCTAGATGGGGGAGGGCGGCTAGATCGGAGAGGGCGACTAGACCGGAGAAGGCGACTAGACGTGACAGGGCGGCTAGACGGGAAAGGGCGATTAGACGGGAAAGGACGGCTAAACGGGATAGGGCGGTTTGTCGGGAGTGGCGGCTAGATGGGAGAAAGCGATTAGAGGGGAGAGAGCGACTGGACGGGAGAGGGCGACTAGACGGGAGATGGCGGCTAAAGGGAGAGGGTGAGTAGACGGGACAGGGCGACAACACGGGAGAGGGTGACTAGACGGTAGACGGCGGCTAGATGGGAAGAGGTGGTTAGAGGGCAGAGGGCGAGAGAGGGCGGCTAAACGGGAGAGGGCGACTACACGGGAGAAGTCGGTTAGAAGGGAAAGAGCGACTAGACGGGAAAGGGCGACCAGACACGAGAGGGCGGCTAAACGGGAGAGTGTGGCTTGATGGGAGAGGGCGGCTAGTCGGGAGTAGGCGGCTAGACGGGAGAGGACGGATGGAGGGGGTGGGCGGCTAGAGGGGAGACAGCGACTAGACAAGGGAGGATGACTATTCGGGAAAGGACGACTAGAAGTGATAGGGCGACTAGACGGGAGAGGGCGACTAGACAGGAGAGGGCGACTAGACGGGAGAGGGCGACTAGACGACAGAGGGCGACTAGACGGGAGAGACCGACTAGACGGGAGAGGGTGGCTAGACGGGAGAGGGCGACTAGACGGGAGAGGGCTGCTAAACGGGAGAGGGTGACTAGACGAAAGAGGTCGACTATTCGGGAGAGGGCGGCTAAACGGGATAGGGCGACTAGATGGGAGATGTCGGTTAGAGGGGAGAGAGCGACTGGACGAGAGAGGATGACAAGACGGGAGAGGGTGACGAAACGGGAGAGGTCGACAAGATGGGAGACGGCGGCTGGATGGGAGACGGAGTCCAGTAGGGGAGATGGCGAGAGAGGGCTGCTAAACGGGAGAGGGCGACTAGACGGGAGAAGGCTGTTAGAGGGGAGAGAGCGAATGGACGAGAGAGGGCGAATGGACGGGAGAGGGCGTCTACACGGGAAAGGACGACTAGACAGGAGAGGGCGACAATTCGAGAGAGTGTTGAGACGGCGGCTAAATGTGAGACGGTAGTTAGAGGGTAGAGGGTGAGAGAGGGCAGTTAGAGAGAGCGTCTAGACCGGACGGGAGAGGGAGACTCTACGGGAATAGGCGACAAGAGGGGAATGGGCAACAATAGGGAAGACGGCGGCTAGATGGGAGACGGCGTCTAGAGGGCACAGGGTGACTAGACGGGATAGGTCGACTAGACGTGAGATTTCGACTAGACGGGAGATGCCGACAAGATGGGAGGGGGCGACTAGGCGGCAGAGGGCGACTAGACGGGAGATGGCGACAAGAAGGGAGAGGGCGACCATACGAGAGAGGTCGACCAGACGGAAGACGTCTGCCAGATGGCGGCTAGAGGGGAGAGGGCGACTAGTCTTGAGACGGCGGCTAGATGGGAGACGGTAGTTAGAGGGTAGAGGGTGAGAGAGTGCTGCTAAACGGGAGAGGGTGGATATACGGGAGAGGGCGGTAAGACGGGAGAAGGCGGCTAGACGGGAGAGGTGATTAGACAGGAGTCTTTGGCTAGAAGGGAGAAAGATGTTAGAGGGGAGAGAGCGACTAGACGGGAGAGGGCGACTAGACGGGAAAGGGCGGCTAAACGGTAGATGGCGACTAGACGGGAGAATGCTACAAGACGGGAGAGGGCGACTAAACGGGAGAGACCGACTAGACAGGAGAGGGCGGCTAGACGTGAGAAAAACACTAGAGTGGAGAGGGCGGCTAGACGGGAGACGGCCGTTAGAGGGCAGAGGGCGAGAGAGGGCGGCTAAACGGGATAGGCGATATAGGGGAGAGGGCAACTATAGGGAAGACGGCGGCTAGATGCGAGAAGGCGGCTAGAGGGGTGAAGGCGGCTACAAGGAAGAAGGAGACTAGACGGGAGAGGGAGACTAGACGGAACAGGGCGACTACACTGGAGAGTGTGGCTAGACGGGAGAGGGCGGCTAGACAGGAGAGAGCATTTATACGGGAGAGGACGACTAGAGGGGAGATCGTGTCTAGACAGTACAGAGCGGCTACACGGGAGAGGGCGGTCAGAAGGTCTGACTAGACGGTGTAGCTAGGAGAAGGCGACTAGATTGTAGAAGGCGATAAGACGGGCGAGGCGGCTAGACGGGAGAAGGCGATGAGACGGGAGAATGCGACTAGACAGGAGAGTGTGGCTAGATGGGAGAGAGCGGCTACTCGAGAGAAGGCGGCTAGACAGGAGAGAACGGTTGGAGGGGGAGGGCGGCTACAGGTGAGACAGCGACTAGACTGGAGAGGGTGACTATTCGGGAAGGGGCGACTAGAAGTGAGAGGGCGACTAGACGGGAGAGGGCGACCAGACGGGAGAGGGCGGCTAGAAAGTAGAGGGCGACTAGACTGGACAGGGGGACTAGACGGGAGAGGGCCGCCTGACGGAGAGAGCGATTATGCGGGAGAAGACGGCAAGACTGGAGAGGGCGGCTAGAGGGAAGAGTGCGGCTAAGGAGAGGGCGACTGTACGGTAGAGGGCGCTAGTCGGGAGAGGGTGGGGAGACGTGTTTTGACGACCTAACGGGAGAGGGCTGCTAGACGGGAGAGGGCGGCTATGTGGAGAATGCAACTAGATTGCAGAGGGCGATAAGACGGGCGAGGCGGTTAGACGGGAGAAGGCGGCTAGAGGGGAGACAGCGACTTGAAGGGAGAGGGCGATGAGACGGGAGAGGGCTGGTGTATGGGAGAGGGCGGCTATACGGGAGAGGGCGACTAGACGAGAGAGCGCGGCTAGAAGGGAGAGGGCGACTATACGTTTGAGCGCGTCCGGACGGGAGAGGGCGGCTAGACGGTAGTGGGCGGCCACAGAGGGTGACTGGACAGGAGAAGGCGGCAATACGGGACAGGGTGACTTGACGGGAGAGTGTGGCTAGACCGGAGAGAGTGAATAGACGGCAGAGGGTGACTATTCGGGAGAGGGCGACTACACGTGACTTGACGGGAGAACGCGTCAAGACGGGAGAGGGGGACTAGACGGGAGAGGGCGATTAGACGGGAGAGGGCGACTACACGGGAGAAGTCGGTTAGAAGGGAAAGAGCGACTAGACGGGAAAGGGCGACCAGACACGAGAGGGCGGCTAAACGGGAGAGTGTGGCTTGATGGGAGAGGGCGGCTAGTCGGGAGTAGGCGGCTAGACGGGAGAGGACGGATGGAGGGGGTGGGCGGCTAGAGGGGAGACAGCGACTAGACAAGGGAGGATGACTATTCGGGAAAGGACGACTAGAAGTGATAGGGCGACTAGACGGGAGAGGGCGACTAGACAGGAGAGGGCGACTAGACGGGAGAGGGCGACTAGACGACAGAGGGCGACTAGACGGGAGAGACCGACTAGACGGGAGAGGGTGGCTAGACGGGAGAGGGCGACTAGACGGGAGAGGGCTGCTAAACGGGAGAGGGTGACTAGACGAAAGAGGTCGACTATTCGGGAGAGGGCGGCTAAACGGGATAGGGCGACTAGATGGGAGATGTCGGTTAGAGGGGAGAGAGCGACTGGACGAGAGAGGATGACAAGACGGGAGAGGGTGACGAAACGGGAGAGGTCGACAAGATGGGAGACGGCGGCTGGATGGGAGACGGAGTCCAGTAGGGGAGATGGCGAGAGAGGGCTGCTAAACGGGAGAGGGCGACTAGACGGGAGAAGGCTGTTAGAGGGGAGAGAGCGAATGGACGAGAGAGGGCGAATGGACGGGAGAGGGCGTTTTTTTTTTTTTTTTAAAAAAAAAAAAAAAAAAAAAAAAAAAAAAAACTAGAGTGGAGAGGGCGGCTAGACGGGAGACGGCCGTTAGAGGGCAGAGGGCGAGAGAGGGCGGCTAAACGGGATAGGCGATATAGGGGAGAGGGCAACTATAGGGAAGACGGCGGCTAGATGCGAGAAGGCGGCTAGAGGGGTGAAGGCGGCTACAAGGAAGAAGGAGACTAGACGGGAGAGGGAGACTAGACGGAACAGGGCGACTACACTGGAGAGTGTGGCTAGACGGGAGAGGGCGGCTAGACAGGAGAGAGCATTTATACGGGAGAGGACGACTACAGGGGGGATCGTGTCTAGACAGTACAGAGCGGCTACACGGGAGAGGGCGGTCAGAAGGTCTGACTAGACGGTGTAGCTAGGAGAAGGCGACTAGATTGTAGAAGGCGATAAGACGGGCGAGGCGGCTAGACGGGAGAAGGCGATGAGACGGGAGAATGCGACTAGACAGGAGAGTGTGGCTAGATGGGAGAGAGCGGCTACTCGAGAGAAGGCGGCTAGACAGGAGAGAACGGTTGGAGGGGGAGGGCGGCTACAGGTGAGACAGCGACTAGACTGGAGAGGGTGACTATTCGGGAAGGGGCGACTAGAAGTGAGAGGGCGACTAGACGGGAGAGGGCGACCAGACGGGAGAGGGCGGCTAGAAAGTAGAGGGCGACTAGACTGGACAGGGGGACTAGACGGGAGAGGGCCGCCTGACGGAGAGAGCGATTATGCGGGAGAAGACGGCAAGACTGGAGAGGGCGGCTAGAGGGAAGAGTGCGGCTAAGGAGAGGGCGACTGTACGGTAGAGGGCGCTAGTCGGGAGAGGGTGGGGAGACGTGTTTTGACGACCTAACGGGAGAGGGCTGCTAGACGGGAGAGGGCGGCTATGTGGAGAATGCAACTAGATTGCAGAGGGCGATAAGACGGGCGAGGCGGTTAGACGGGAGAAGGCGGCTAGAGGGGAGACAGCGACTTGAAGGGAGAGGGCGATGAGACGGGAGAGGGCTGGTGTATGGGAGAGGGCGGCTATACGGGAGAGGGCGACTAGACGAGAGAGCGCGGCTAGAAGGGAGAGGGCGACTATACGTTTGAGCGCGTCCGGACGGGAGAGGGCGGCTAGACGGTAGTGGGCGGCCACAGAGGGTGACTGGACAGGAGAAGGCGGCAATACGGGACAGGGTGACTTGACGGGAGAGTGTGGCTAGACCGGAGAGAGTGAATAGACGGCAGAGGGTGACTATTCGGGAGAGGGCGACTACACGTGACTTGACGGGAGAACGCGTCAAGACGGGAGAGGGGGACTAGACGGGAGAGGGCGATTAGACGGGAGAGGGCGACTACACGGGAGAAGTCGGTTAGAAGGGAAAGAGCGACTAGACGGGAAAGGGCGACCAGACACGAGAGGGCGGCTAAACGGGAGAGTGTGGCTAGATGGGAGAGGGCGGCTAGTCGGGAGTAGGCGGCTAGACGGGAGAGGACGGATGGAGGGGGAGGGCGGCTAGAGGGGAGACAGCGACTAGACAAGGGAGGATGACTATTCGGGAAAGGACGACTAGAAGTGATAGGGCGACTAGACGGGAGAGGGCGACTAGACAGGAGAGGGCGACTAGACGGGAGAGGGCGACTAGACGACAGAGGGCGACTAGACGGGAGAGACCGACTAGACGGGAGAGGGTGGCTAGACGGGAGAGGGCGACTAGACGGGAGAGGGCTGCTAAACGGGAGAGGGTGACTAGACGAAAGAGGTCGACTATTCGGGAGAGGGCGGCTAAACGGGATAGGGCGACTAGATGGGAGATGTCGGTTAGAGGGGAGAGAGCGACTGGACGAGAGAGGATGACAAGACGGGAGAGGGTGACGAAACGGGAGAGGTCGACAAGATGGGAGACGGCGGCTGGATGGGAGACGGAGTCCAGTAGGGGAGATGGCGAGAGAGGGCTGCTAAACGGGAGAGGGCGACTAGACGGGAGAAGGCTGTTAGAGGGGAGAGAGCGAATGGACGAGAGAGGGCGAATGGACGGGAGAGGGCGTCTACACGGGAAAGGACGACTAGACAGGAGAGGGCGACAATTCGAGAGAGTGTTGAGACGGCGGCTAAATGTGAGACGGTAGTTAGAGGGTAGAGGGTGAGAGAGGGCAGTTAGAGAGAGCGTCTAGACCGGACGGGAGAGGGAGACTCTACGGGAATAGGCGACAAGAGGGGAATGGGCAACAATAGGGAAGACGGCGGCTAGATGGGAGACGGCGTCTAGAGGGCACAGGGTGACTAGACGGGATAGGTCGACTAGACGTGAGATTTCGACTAGACGGGAGATGCCGACAAGATGGGAGGGGGCGACTAGGCGGCAGAGGGCGACTAGACGGGAGATGGCGACAAGAAGGGAGAGGGCGACCATACGAGAGAGGTCGACCAGACGGAAGACGTCTGCCAGATGGCGGCTAGAGGGGAGAGGGCGACTAGTCTTGAGACGGCGGCTAGATGGGAGACGGTAGTTAGAGGGTAGAGGGTGAGAGAGTGCTGCTAAACGGGAGAGGGTGGATATACGGGAGAGGGCGGTAAGACGGGAGAAGGCGGCTAGACGGGAGAGGTGATTAGACAGGAGTCTTTGGCTAGAAGGGAGAAAGATGTTAGAGGGGAGAGAGCGACTAGACGGGAGAGGGCGACTAGACGGGAAAGGGCGGCTAAACGGTAGATGGCGACTAGACGGGAGAATGCTACAAGACGGGAGAGGGCGACTAAACGGGAGAGACCGACTAGACAGGAGAGGGCGGCTAGACGTGAGAAAAACACTAGAGTGGAGAGGGCGGCTAGACGGGAGACGGCCGTTAGAGGGCAGAGGGCGAGAGAGGGCGGCTAAACGGGATAGGCGATATAGGGGAGAGGGCAACTATAGGGAAGACGGCGGCTAGATGCGAGAAGGCGGCTAGAGGGGTGAAGGCGGCTACAAGGAAGAAGGAGACTAGACGGGAGAGGGAGACTAGACGGAACAGGGCGACTACACTGGAGAGTGTGGCTAGACGGGAGAGGGCGGCTAGACAGGAGAGAGCATTTATACGGGAGAGGACGACTAGAGGGGAGATCGTGTCTAGACAGTACAGAGCGGCTACACGGGAGAGGGCGGTCAGAAGGTCTGACTAGACGGTGTAGCTAGGAGAAGGCGACTAGACTGTAGAAGGCGATAAGACGGGCGAGGCGGCTAGACGGGAGAAGGCGATGAGACGGGAGAATGCGACTAGACAGGAGAGTGTGGCTAGATGGGAGAGAGCGGCTACTCGAGAGAAGGCGGCTAGACAGGAGAGAACGGTTGGAGGGGGAGGGCGGCTACAGGTGAGACAGCGACTAGACTGGAGAGGGTGACTATTCGGGAAGGGGCGACTAGAAGTGAGAGGGCGACTAGACGGGAGAGGGCGACCAGACGGGAGAGGGCGGCTAGAAAGTAGAGGGCGACTAGACTGGACAGGGGGACTAGACGGGAGAGGGCCGCCTGACGGAGAGAGCGATTATGCGGGAGAAGACGGCAAGACTGGAGAGGGCGGCTAGAGGGAAGAGTGCGGCTAAGGAGAGGGCGACTGTACGGTAGAGGGCGCTAGTCGGGAGAGGGTGGGGAGACGTGTTTTGACGACCTAACGGGAAAGGGCTGCTAGACGGGAGAGGGCGGCTATGTGGAGAATGCAACTAGATTGCAGAGGGCGATAAGACGGGCGAGGCGGTTAGACGGGAGAAGGCGGCTAGAGGGGAGACAGCGACTTGAAGGGAGAGGGCGATGAGACGGGAGAGGGCTGGTGTATGGGAGAGGGCGGCTATACGGGAGAGGGCGACTAGACGAGAGAGCGCGGCTAGAAGGGAGAGGGCGACTATACGTTTGAGCGCGTCCGGACGGGAGAGGGCGGCTAGACGGTAGTGGGCGGCCACAGAGGGTGACTGGACAGGAGAAGGCGGCAATACGGGACAGGGTGACTTGACGGGAGAGTGTGGCTAGACCGGAGAGAGTGACTAGACGGCAGAGGATGACTATTCGGGAGAGGGCGACTACACGTGACTTGACGGGAGAACGCGTCAAGACGGGAGAGGGGGACTAGACGGGAGAGGGCGATTAGACGGGAGAGGGCGACTAGATGGGGAGAGCGATTAGACGGGGGAGGCGGCTACACGGGAGAAGGCGGCTAGAGGGGAGACAGCGACTAGACGGGAGAGGGCAATGAGACGGGAGAGGGCTGATGTATAGGAGAGGACGGCTAGAGGGGAGTGGGTTCCTAGGCGGGAGAGCGCGGCTAGAAGAATGGACTCGACTAGTCGGGAGTAGGCGGCTAGACGGGAGAGGACGGGTGGAGGGGTAGCGCGGCTAGTGGGGAGAAAGTGACTAGACGGGAGAGGGTGACTATTATGTAAAGGGTGACTAGAAGTGAGAGGACGATTAGACGGGAGAGGGTGACCAGACGGGAGACGGCGGCTAGAAGGTAGAGGGCGACTAGACTTGACATGGGGACTAGGCGAGAGAGAGAGAGAGCGGCGAGACGGAGAGGGCGATTAGACGGGACAATGCGGCTAGACTGAACAGGGCGGCTAGAGGGAAGAGAGCAGCTAGGGAGATGACGACTATACGGCAGCGGACTGCTTGTCGGGAGAAGGCGAGTAGACAGGATTTGACGAGTATAAGGGAGAGGTCTGCTACACGGGAGAGGGCGACAATGCGTGAGAAGGCGGTTAGAGGGGTAGAAGACGGCTAAAGAGGAGAGGGTGGCAAGACGGGAGAAGGCGGCTAGAGGGGTGGAGGCGGCTAGACAGGAGAGGGACACTAGACAGAAGAGGACGACTACACTGCAGAGTGTCGCCAGACGGGAGAGGGCGGATAGACGGGAGTGAGCTTCTCTACGGGTGAGGACGACTAGAGAGGAGATAGTGTCTACACGGGAGAGGGCGGTTAGACGTGAGAGGGCGCCTATACGGGTTAGGACGACTAGAGGGGAGATAGTGTCTAGACGGGACAGAGCGGCTAGACGGGAGAGGGCGACTAGACGGGAGGGGTCTGCTATATGGGAGAGATTGGCTAGACGGTAAAAGGCGGCCAGAGGGTCCGACTAGACGGTATAGGGCGACTAGACTGGAGAGAGTAGACGTGAGAGAGGGGCTAGACCGGAGAGGGCGTCTAGACGGGAGAGAGTGACTAGACATGACAGGGCGACAAGACGGGAGAGGGCGTCTAGATGTGAGAGGGCGAGTAGACAGGATAAGGCGATAAATTGTAGAGGGCGATTGGACGGGCGAGGCGGCTAGACGGGATAAGGCGGCTAGAGGGGAGACAGCGACTAGACGGAAGAGGGCGATGAGACGGGAGAGGGCGACTAGACAGGAGAGTGTGACTAGATGGGAGAGAGCGGCTACTCGGGAGTAGGCGGCTAGACGGCAGAGGACGGTTGGAAGGGAAGGGCGGCTATAATGGATACAGCGACTAGACTGGAGAGGATGACCAGACGGGAGAGGGCGACTAGATGGGAGACAAGGCGGTTAGACGGGAGAAGGCGGCTGGAGGGGAGACAGCGACTAGACGGGAAAGGGCGATGAGACAGGAGAGGGCTGATGTATGGGAGAGGACGGCTAGACGGGAGTGGGTGCCAAGGCGGGAGAGTGCGGCTAGAAGTGAGGACTCGACTAGTCGGGAGTAGGCGGCTAGAAGGGAGAGGACGGGTGGAGGGGGAGGGCGGCTAGAGGGGTAGAAGACGGCTAAAGAGGAGAGGGTGGCAAAACGGGAGAAGGCGGCTAGAGGGGTGGAGGCGGCTAGACAGGAGAGGGACACTAGACAGAAGAGGACGACTACACTGCAGAGTGTCGCTAGACGGGAGAGGGCGGCTAGACGGGATTGAGCGTCTATACGGTTCAGGACGACTAGAGGGGAGATATTGTCTAGACGGGACAGAGCGGCTAGACGAGAGAGGGCGACTAGACGGGAGGGGTCTGCTATATGGGAGAGACTGTCTAGACGGTAAAGGGCGGCCAGAGGGTCTGACTAGACGGTGTAGGGCGATTAGACGGGAGAGGCTAGACGTGAGAGGGGGGCTAGACCGGAGGGGGTGTCTGGACGGGAGAGGGCGACTAGACGTGACAGGGCGACAAGACGGCAGAGGACGGTGAGAGAGGGCGATTAGATGGGAGAGGGCGACAAGACGAGAGAGGGCGGCTACAGGGGAGACGGCGAATAGACAGGAGAGGGCGACTAGACTGGAGAGGGCGGCTAGAGGGGAGAGTGCAGCTGGATTGGTGAGGGCGAGCAGAAGGGAGAGATCGACTAGACGGGAGAGTGTGGCTACAATGGAGAAGGCGGGTAGAGAAGAGAGAGCGACTAGACGGGAGAGAGCGACTAGATGGGAGAGGACGGCTATACGTGAAAGGGCGGTTACATGGTAGGAGGCGGCGAGACAGGAGACGGCGGCTAGACGCGAGAGGACGACTAGACGGCGGAGGGTGACTAGACGGGAGAGGGATGCTTGACGGCATAGGGTGGCTAGAGAAGGCTGCTAGACGGGAGAGGGCGACCGGACGGGTGAAGGAGGTTAGAGAGGGCTACTAGACGGGACAGCACGACTAGACGGTGTGGGAGACTAAACGGGAGAGTGCGCTAGGGAGGGCGGCTAGATGGGAGTAGGCGGCTAGACGGGAGAGGGCGATGAGACGGGAGAGGGCGACTAGGCAGGAGAGAGTGGCTAGATGGGAGAAAGCGGCTAGTCGGGAGGGGAGTAGGCGGCTAGACGGGAGAGGACGGATGGAGGGGGAGGGCGGCTAGAGGGGAGACAGCGATAGACAAGGAAGGATGACTATTCGGGAAAGGGCGACTAGAAGTGAGAGGGCTACTAGACGGGAGAGGGCGACGAGACGGGAGAGGGCGACCAGACGGGACAGGGGTACTAGATTGGAAAGGGCGACTAGACGGGAGAGGGCGGCTAGAAGAACAGGGCGATTATACGGTAGAAGGCGGCTAGACTGGAGAGATCGGCTAGAGGGTGCGATTATACGCAGAAGGCTGCTTGTCGGGGGAGGACGGGTAGACGGGATTTGATTACTATTACGGAGAGGACTACTAGTCGGGAGAGGGCGACTAAGCGGCAGAGGACTGATATATGGGAGAGGGCGGCTAGACGGGAGAAGGTGGCTAGACGGTAGTGGGCGCCCGGAGAAGACGACAACACTGGAGAGGGCGACTAGACGGGAAAGGGCGACTAGACGGGAGATGGCGTCTATAGGGTAGAAGACGGCTGGACGGGAGAGGGCGACTAGACGAGAGAGGGCGGCTAGAGGGGAGACGGCGACTAGACGGGAGAGGACGACTAGGCGGGAGAGGGCGCCTAGATGGGAGAGGGCGGCGAATAGACGGGATATGTCGATTACATGGGAGAGGACGACTAGGCGGGATAGGGCGCCTAGACGGGAGGGAGCGGCGAATAGATAATATATGTCAGGCGACTAGATGGGGTACGGCGGCTAGAGGGGAGAGAGCGATTAGACGGGAGACATCGACAACAAGGGAGAGGTCGACTAGACGGGAGAGGGCGACTTGACGGAAGAGGGCGGCTAAAGGGGAGACGGCAACTAGACAGGAGAGGGCGACTAGACGGGAGAGGACGGCAACAGTGGAGAGGGCGGCCAGAGGGGAGTGTGCGGCTGGACGGGTGAGGGCGACGAGACAGGAGAGATCGACTAGACGGGAGAGTGTGACAAGAATGTAGAAGGCGGGTAGCGGGGAGAGAGCGACTAGACGGGAGAGGGCGACTAGACAGCAGACGGCGACTAGACGGGAGAGGGATGCTACACGGGAGAGGGCGTCTAGAGAAGGCGGCTAGATTGGACAGAGCGACCAGACGGGTGAAGGAGGCTAGTGAGGGCGACTAGACGGGAGAGATCGACAAGACGGGTGAGTGTGGCTAGAGTGGAGAAGGCGGGTAGAGGGGAGAGAGCGACTAGACGGGAGAGGGTGACTAGATTGGATAGGACGGCTATACGTGAGAGAGCGGTTAGATAGGAGAAGACAGGACAAGACAGGAGACGGCGGCTAGACGGGAGAAGGCCGCTCGAGGGGAGAAGGCTGCTAGACGGTAGAGCGCGACTAGACGGGAGAGCGATGCTAGACGGGAGAGGCCGGCTAGAGAAGGCGGCTAGACGGGAGAGAGCGACTGGACGAGTGAAAGGGGCTAGTGAGGGCGACTAGACTGGAAAGCAGGACTAGACGGTACTGGGCGCCTAGACTGGAGAGTGCAACTAGGCGGGAGAGGTCGACTAGATGGGAGATGGCGCCAGCAAAGGAGAGGGCGACTAGACGGGAGAGGGCGGCTAGAGGGGAGTCGGCGAGTAGACAGGAAAGGGCGACTAGAAGGAAGACGACGGAGAGACTGGAGAGGTCGGTTAGAGGGGAAAGGGCGACGAAACGGGAGTTGGCGGGTACAGAGGGCGGCTAGAGGGGAGATGGTGATCAGAAGATAGACGGCGGTTAGAGAGGGCAACTAGACTGGAGAGGGCGGGTACCCGAGAGAGGGCTGCTGGACGGGTAAGGCCGACTTGAAGGGAGAGGACGACTTGACGGTAGAGGACGATTACACGGGAGAGGGCGGCTACAGAGAGGGTGACTACACGGGAGAGGACGACTAGACAGTAGAGGGCGGCTGAAAAGGAGAGGTCGACTAGACGAGAGGGGGCGACTAGATGGGAGAAGACAGCTATACATGAGAGGGCGGTTAGAGGGGAGAAGGAGGCTACACAGGAGACCTCGGCTAGAAGGGAGAAAGCGGCTAGAGGGGAGAAGGCGGCTAGACGGAAAAGGGCGACCAGACGGGAGAGGATGGCTGCAAAGAAAAGGGCGACTAGACGGAAAAGTGCGGCTGGAGGGGAGACGGCGAATAGACAGGAAAGGACGACTTGACGGGAGAGGACGGCCGGACTGGAGAAGGCCGTTGGAGGGGAAAGGGCGACTAGTCGGGTGAAGGCGGCTAATGAGGGCGACTATTCTGAAGATGGCGATCAGACGGGAGATGGCGGCTAGAGAGAGCCGCCCTCTCCCGTATAGACGTCCTCTCCCGTCTAGCCACCCTCTCCCCTCTAGCCACACTCTCCAGTCTACTCGCTTTCTGCCGTCTATGTGCACTGTCCCGTCTGGCCGCCGTCTCCCTTCTAGCCGCCTTGTCCCGTCCAGTCGACTCCTTTCTAGCCACACTCTCCACACTGGCTGCCTTATCCCCTCTGGCCGCCTTCTCCCGTCTAGTCGCCGTCTCCTCTCTAGCCGCCTTCTCCCCTCTAACCATCCTCTCACGTATAGCCGTCCTCTCCCGTCTAGTCGACAAGTCCCGTCTAGTCGCCCTCTCCCGTCTAGTCGCCCTCTCACGTCTAGTCGCCTTGTCCCATCTAGTCGGTCTCTCCTTTTTAGTCGCCCACTCAAGCAGCCCTATTCTCGTATATAGTCGCCCTCTCCCGTCTGATCGCCCTTTCCCGTATAGTCGCACTCTCACCTCCAGCCGCCCTCTACCATCTATCCGACCTCTTCCGTCTAGTCGCTCTCTCCCATATTTTCGCACTCTCCCTTCTAGTCGCCCTCTCTGGCCGCCCTCTACCGTCTAGCCGCCCTCTCCCGTCTAGCCGCCCTCTCCTGTCTAGCCGCCTTCTCCCGTCTAGTTGCTCTCTCCTGTCTAGTCGCTCTCTCTAGTCACCCTCTCCCGTCTTGCAGCCCTCTCCCGTATAGTCGTCCTCTCCCGTCCAGTCGCCCTCTCCCTTATTATCGCATGCTCCCGTCCAGTAACCCTCTCATGCCGCCTATTACCGTCTACCCACCCTCTCTCGTCTTTCCGCCCTCTCACGTCTAGTCGCCCTCTACCTCTAACCGCGCTCTCCCGTCTAGTCGCCCATTCCCGTCTAGCCGCGCTGTCCCATACATCAGCCCTCTTCGGCATAGTCGCCCTCTCACGAATAGTCGCCCTCTCCCTTCTAGTCGTCCTCTCCACTGTAGCCCCCCTTCCCGTCTGGTCTCCCTTTGCCGACTAGTCGCCCTACACCATCTAGTCGGACCTTCTGGCTGCCATCTACCGTCTAGCCAGTCTCTCACATATACTCGCCCCCTCCCGACTAGTAGCCCTCTCTCGTATAGCCGTTCTCACCCATCTAGTCGCCCTCTACCCTCTCTCACATCTACCCGCCTTCTCCACTCTAGCCACACTCTCCCGTCTAGTCGACCTGTCCCTTCTAGTCGCCCTCTCCCGTCTAGTCGCCCTGTCCCATCTTTTCGCTCTATCCTTTCTAGACGCCCACTCTAGCAACCCTCCTCTCGTATATAGTCGCCCTCTCCCTTCTGGTCGCCCTTTCCCGTATAGTCGCACTCTCACCTCCAGCCGCCCTCTACCATCTAGCCGACCTCTTCCGTCTAGTCGCCCTCTCCCGTCTAGTCGCCTTGTCCCATCTAGTCGGTCTCTCTTTTTTAGTCGCCCACTCAAGCAGCCCTATTCTCGTATATAGTCGCCCTCTCCCGTCTGATCGCCTTTTCCCGTATAGTCGCACTCTCACCTCCAACCGCCCTCTACCATCTATCCGACCTCTCCCGTCTTGTCGCCATCTCCCGTCTAGTCACCCTCTCCCTTCTAGTCGACCTCTCCGGTCTAGCCCCCTCTCCCGTCTAGTCTCTCTCTGCCGTCTAGTCGCCCAATACCGTCTAGTCTGACCTTCAACCGCCCTCTAACGTTTAGCTAGTGTCTCCCGTATAGCCACCTCTCCCGTCTAGTCTCCCTCTCCCGTCTAGCCGGCTTCTCCCCTCTAGGCGCCTTTTCTCATCTAGCCGCCGTCTCCTCTGTAGCCTCCTTCACCCCTCTAACCGCCCTCTCACGTATAGCCGTCCTCACCCATCTAGTCGCCCTCTACCCTCTCTCACATCTACCCGCCTTCTCCACTCTAGCCATACTCTCCCGTCTAGTCGACCTGTCCCGTCTAGTCGCCCTCTCCCGTCTAGTCGCCTTCTCCCGCCTAGTCGCCCTGTCCCATCTAGTCGCTCTATCCTTTCTAGTCGCCCACTCTAGCAACCCTCCTCTCGTATATAGTCGCCCTCTCCCGTCTGACCGCCCTTTCCCGTATAGTCGCACTCTCACATCCAGCCGCCCCCTACCATCTAGCCGACCTCTTCCGTCTAGTCGCTCTCTCCAGTCTTTTCGCCGTCTCCCTTCTAGTCGCCCTCTCTGGCCGTACTCTACCGTCTAGCCGCCCTCTCCCGTCTAGCCGCCCTCTCCTGTCTAGCCGCCTTCTCCCGTCTAGTTGCTCTTTCCGGTCTAGTCGCGCTCTCTAGTCGCCCTTTCCCGTCTTGCAGCCCTCTCCCGTATAGTCGCACTCTCCTTATTGTCGCATTCTCCCGTCCAGTGACCCTCTCTTGCCGCCCATTACCGCATAGCCACGCTCTCCCGTCTTTCCGCCCTCTCACGTCTAGTCGCCCTCTCCCCTGTACACGAGCTCTCCCATCTAGTCGCTCCCTCTAGTCGCCCTTTCCCGTCTTGCAGCCCTATCCCGTATAGTCGCACTCTCCTTATTGTCGCATTCTCCCGTCCAGTGACCCTCTCTTGCCGCCCATTACCGCATAGCCACCCTCTCCCGTCTTTCCGCCTTCTCACGTCTAGTCGCCCTCTCCCTTGTACACGCGCTCTCCCGTCTAGTCGCCCTTTCCCGTCTTGTCGCCCTCTCCCATACATCAGCCCTCTTCGGCACAGTCGCCCTCTCCCGTGTTGTCGCCCTCTTCCTTGTAGCCGACCTCTCCCCTCTAGTCGCCCTCTCCTTGTCAGCCGCCCCCACCCGTCTAGTCGTCCTCTACCATCTAGCCGACCTATTCCGTCTAGTCGCTCTCTCCAGTCTTTTCGCCCTCTCCCTTCTAGTCGCCCTCTCTGGCCGTACTCTACCGTCTAGCCGCCCTCTCCCGTCTAGCCGCCCTCTCCCGTCTAGCCGCCCTCTCCCGTCTAGTTGCTCTTTCCGGTCTAGTCGCTCTCTCTAGTCGCCCTTTCCCGTCTTGCAGCCCTCTCCCGTATAGCCACTCTCCTTATTGTCGCTAGATGCGAGACTGCGGCTAGAGGCAGAGGGTGACTAGACGGGATAGGGCGACTACACGTGAGATTGCGACAAGACGGGAGATGCCGACAAGATGGGAGGGGGCGACTAGGCGGCAGAGGGCGACTAGAAGGGAGATGGCGACAAGAAGGGAGAGGGCGACCAGACGAGAGAGGGCGACTAGACGGAAGACGTCTGCCAGAAGGAAGACGGCGGCTAGAGGGGAGAGGGCGACTAGACGGGTGTCTCCCCTCTAACCGATTTCTCCCTTCTAGTCGCCCTCTCCCGTTTAGCCACCTTCTCTCGACCTCTGCTCTCTAACGGCCGTCTCCCGTCTAGCCGCCCTCTCCCGTCTAGTGTTTTTCTCACGTCTAGCCGCCCTCTCCTGTCTAGTCACGTTCTCCCTTCTTGTCGCCGTCTGCCGTCTTGTCGGTCTCTCCCGTCTAGTCGCCCTCTGTTGTCTAGTCGCCCTTTCCCGTCTATTTGCCCTCTCCCTTCTTGTCGTCCACTCCCGTTTAGTCGCCCTCTCCCGTCTAGTCGCTCTCTCACCTCTAACATATTTTTCCTTTGTAGCCGAACACTCCTGTCTAATCACCTCTCCCGTCTAGCCGCCTTCTCCCGTCTTACCGCCCTCTCCCGTATATCCACCCTCTCCCGTTTAGCAGCACTCTCTCATCCTCTACTGTCTCCCATCTAGCCGCCGTCTCAAGACTACTCGCCCTCTCCCCTCTCGCCGCCGTCTTCCATCTGGCAGACGTCTTCCGTCTGGTCGACCTCTCTCGCCTGGTCGCCCTCTCCCTTCTTGTCGCCATATCCCGTCTAGTCGCCCTCTGCCGCCTAGTCGCCCTGTGCCCTCTAGACGCCGTTTCCCATCTAGCCGCCGTCTTCCCTATTGTTGCCCTCTCCCCTGTTGTCGCCTCTTCCCGTAGAGCCTCCCTCTCCCGTCCGGTCTAGACGCCCTCTCTAACCGCCCTCTCCCGCCATCCGCCCTGTCCCGTCTAGTAGCCCTCTCCCTTCTAGCCGCCCTATCCCCTTTAGCCGCCCTCTCTCACCCTCTACCCTCTAACTACCGTCTCACATTTAGCCGCCGTCCCAACACTCTCTAGAATTGTCGCCCTCTCCCGTCTAGTCGTCCTCTCCCGTTTAGACGCCCTCTCCCGTCCATTCGCCCTCTCTCGTCCAATCGCTTTCTCCCCTCTAACAGCCTTCTCCCGTCTAGTCGCCCTCTCCCGTTTAGCAGCCCTCTCTCGCCATCTCCCCTACTGGACTCCGTCTCCCATCCAGCCGCCGTCTCCCGTCTCGTCGCTCTCTCCCGTCTTGTCAACCTCTCTCGTCCAGACGCTCTCTCCCCTCTAACCGATATCTAGTCGCCCTATCCCGTTTAGCCGCCATCTCCCGACTAGTCGACCTCTTTCGTCCAGTCGCTCCCTCCCGTTTAAATGCCTTCTCCGTCTAGTCGCCCTCTCCCGTTTAGCAGCCCTCTCCCGTCTAGCCGCCCTCTCCCGTCTAGCCGCTCTCTACCATCTAAACGCTTTCTCCCTTCTAGCACCCACTCCCGTCTAATCGCCCTCTCCCGTCTAGCCACCCTCTCCCGTCTAGTCGGTCTCTCCCGTCTAGTCGCCCTCTGTCGTCGAGTCGCCCTCTCCCGTCTTGTCGCCCTCTCCAGTCTAGTCGCCCTCTCCCGTCTAGTCGCCCTCTCCCGTCTAGTCGCTCTCTCCCCTCTAACATCTTTCTCCCTTCTAGCTGAACACTCCTGTCTAATCTCCTCTACCGTCTAGCCGCCTTCTCCCGTCTAGTCGCCCTATCCCGTCTAGGCGCCCTCTCCCTTCTTGTCGCCGTCTCCGTCTTGTCGCCATCTCCTGTCTAGTCGCCCATCGCCCGTCTGATCCCCCTCTCACCTCTAGCCACCGTCTCCCATCTAGACGCAGTGTCCCGTCTAGTCGCCATCTCCCGTCTAGTCGCCCTCTCCCGTTTAGCCGCCCTCTCCTGTCTGGTCGCCCTTTCCCGTCTAGTAGCTCTTTCCCTTCTAACCGACTTCTCCCCTCCAGTCGCCCTCTCCCGTTTAGCCGCCCTCTCTCGCCCTCTGCCCTCTAACCACCTTTTCCCATCTAGCCGCCATCTACCGTCTAGTCACCCTCTCCCGTGTTGTCGCCCTGTCCCGTCTACTCACCCTCTCCCCTTAGCCGCCATCTCCCGTCTAGTCGCCCTCTCCCGTCTAGTCGCTCTCTCCCCCCCCTCTAATCGCTTTCTCCCATCTAGCCGCCACTCCCGACTAACCGCCCTATCCCGTTTAGCCGCCCTCTCCCGTCAAGTCGCCCTCTCCCGTCTAGCTGCTCTCTCCGCTGTAAACGCTTCCTCCCGTCTAGCCCCCCACACCCGTCTAATCGCCCTTTCCCGGCTAGCCGCCCTGTCACGTCTAGTGGGTCTCTCCCGTCTAGTCGCCATCTCTCGTGTAGTCGCCCTCTCCCGTCTAGTCGCCCTATTCCGTCTTGTCGCTCTTTCCCGTCTAGTCGCTCTCTCCCGTCTAGTCGCCCTATCCCGTCTAGTCGCCCTCTCCCTTCTTGTCGCCGTCTCCGTCTTGTCGCCGTCTCCTGTCTAGTCGCCCCTCGCCCGTCTGATCCCCCTCTCACTTCTAGCCACCGTCTCCCATCTAGACGCAGTGTCCCGTCTAGTCGCCCCCTCCCGTCTTGTCGCCATCTCCCGTCTAGTCGCCCTCTCCCGTTTAGCCGCCCTCTCCTGTCTGGTCGCCCTTTCCCTTCTAGTCGCTCTTTCCCTTCTAACCGACTTCTCCCCCCTAGTCGCCCTCTCCCGTTTAACCGCCCTCTCTCGCCCTCTGCCCTCTAACAACATTTTCCCATCTAGCCGCCGTCTACCGTCTAGTCACCCTCTCCCGTGTTGTCGCCCTGTTTCGTCTACTCACCCTCTCCCTTTAGCCGCCATCTCCCGTCTAGTCGCCCTCTCCCGTCTAGTCGCTCTCTCCCCTCTAATCGCTTTCTCCCATCTAACCGCCACTCCCGAGTAACCGCCCTATCCCGTTTAGCCGCCTTCTCCCATCAAGTCGCCCTCTCCCGTCTAGCTGCTCTCTCCGCTGTAAACGTGTCCTCCCGTCTAGCCCCCCACACCCGTCTAATCGCCCTTTCCCGTCTAGCCGCCCTGTCACGTCTAGTGGGTCTCTCCCGTCTAGTCGCCCACTCTCGTGTAGTCGCCCTCTCCCGTCTAGTCGCCCTATGCCGTCTTGTCGCATTCTCCCGTATTGTCGCGCTCTCCCATCTAGTTGCCCTCTCCGCTCTAGCCGCCCTCCCCCATCTAGCCGCCCTCTCCCTTCTAGTTGCTCACTCCCCCCTTGTCGCCTGTCCCTCCTAGTCGCCCAATCTGGCCGCCCTCTACCGTCTAGTCGCCCTCTCCTGTCTTGCGGCCCTCTCCCGTCTAGCAGCCCTCTCCCATACATCAGCCCACTCCCGCATAGTCGCCATCTCCCGTGTAGCAGTCCTCTCCCGAATAGTAATCAAATCCTGTCTACTGTCCTACCCAGACAAGCTCCCTTCTGGCGTATATTCGCACTCAACCTAGCCGCTCTCCTCCCTCTTCCGTCTGGTCGACCTCTCTCGTCTGGTCGCCCTCTCCCTTCTTGTCGCCATATCCCGTCTAGTCGCCCTCTGCCGCCTAGTCGCCCCCTCCCATCTTGTCGGCATCTCCCGTCTAGTCGAAATCTCACGTCTAGTCGCACTATCCCGTCTAGTCACCCTGTGCCTTCTAGACGCCGTTTCCCATCTAGCCGCCGTCTTCCCTATTGTTGCCCTCTCCCCTGTTGTCGCCTATTCCCGTAGAGCCTCCCTCTCCCGTCCGGTCTAGACGCCCTCTCTAACCGCCCTCTCCCGCCATCCGCCCTGTCCCGTCTAGTAGCCCTCTCCCGTCTAGACGCCCTATCCCCTATAGCCGCCCTCTCTCAGCCTCTACCCTCTAACTACCGTCTCACATTTAGCCGCCGTCTCAACACTCTCTCGAATTGTCGCCCTCTCCCGTCTAGTCGTCCTCTCCCGTTTAGACGCCCTCTCCCGTCCATTCGCCCTCTCTCATCCATTCGCTCTCTCCCCTCTAACAGCCTTCTCCCGTCTAGTCGCCCTCTCCCGTTTAGCAGCCCTCTCTCGCCATCTCCCCTACTGGACTCCGTCTCCCATCCAGCCGCCGTCTCCCATCTTGTCGACCTCTCCCGTCTCGTCGCCCTCTCCCGTCTTGTCAACCTCTCTCGTCCAGACGCACTCTCCCCTCTAACCGACATCTCCCATCAAGTCGCCCTATCCCGTTTAGCCGCCATCTCCCGACTAGTCGACCTCTTTCGTCCAGTCGCTCTCTCCCCTTTAAATGCCTTCTCCGTCTAGTCGCCCTCTCCCGTTTAGCAGCCCTCTCCCGTCTGGCCGCCCTCTCCCGTCTAACCGCTCTCTACCATCTAAACGCTTTCTCCCTTCTAGCACCCACTCCCGTCTAATCGCCCTCTCCCGTCTAGCCACCCTCTCCCGTCTAGTCGGTCTGTCCCGTCTAGTCGCCCTCTGTCGTCGAGTCGCCCTCTCCCGTCTTGTCGCCCTCTCCCGTCTATTCGCCCTCTCCGGTCTAGTCGCCTTCTCCCATCTAGTCGCTCTCTCCCCTCTAACATCTTTCTCCCTTCTAGCCGAACACTCCTGTCTAAACTCCTCTACCGCCTAGCCGCTTTCTCCCGTCTAGTCGCCCTATCCCGTCTAGGCGCCCTCTCCCTTCTTGTCGCCGTCTTCGTCTTGTCGCCGTCTCCTGTCTAGTCGCCCATCGCCCGTCTGATCCCCCTCTCACCTCTAGCCACCGTCTCCCATCTAGACGCAGTGTCCCGTCTAGTCGCCCCCTCCCGTCTTGTCGCCATCTCCCGTCTAGTCGCCCTCTCCCGTTTAGCCGCCATCTCCTGTCTGGTCGCCCTTTCCCGTCTAGTCGCTCTTTCCCTTCTAACCGACTTCTCCCCTTTAGTCGCCCTCTCCCGTTTACCCGCCCTCTCTCGCCCTCTGCCCTCTAACCACCTTTTCCCATCTAGCCGCCGTCTACCGTCTAGTCACCCTCTCCCGTGTTGTCGCCCTGTCCCGTCTACTCACCCTCTCCCTTTAGCCGCCATCTCCCGTCTAGTCGCCCTCTCACGTCTAGTCGCTCTCTCCCCTCTAATCGCTTTCTCCCATCTAGCCGCCACTCCCGACTAACCGCCCTATCCCGTTTAGCCGCCCTCTCCCGTCAAGTCGCCCTCTCCCGTCTAGCTGCTCTCTCCACTGTAAACGCTTCCTCCCGTCTAGCCCCCCACACCCGTCTAATCGCCCTTTCCCGTCTAGCCGCCCTGTCACGTCTAGTGGGTCTCTCCCGTCTAGTCGCCCTCTCTCGTGTAGTCGCCCTCTCCCGTCTAGTCGCCCTATGCCGTCTTGTCGCTCTTTCCCGTCTAGTCGCTCTCTCCCGTCTAGTTGCCCTATCCCGTATAGTCCCCCTCTCCCTTCTTGTCGCCGTCTCCGTCTTGTCGCCGTCTCCTGTCTAGTCGCCCCTCGCCCCTCTGATCCCCCTCTCACCTCTAGCCACCGTCTCCCATCTAGACGCAGTGTCCCGTCTAGTCGCCCCCTCCCGTCTTGTCGCCATCTCCCGTCTAGTCGCCCTGTCCAATCTAGTCGCTCTATCCTTTCTAGTCGCCCACTCTAGCAACCCTCCTCTCGTATATAGTCGCCCTCTCCCTTCTGGTTGCCCTTTCCCGTATAGTCGCACTCTCACCTCCAGCCGCCCTCTACCATCTAGCCGACCTCTTCCGTCTAGTCGCTCTCTCCAGTCTTTTCGCCCTTTCTCTTCTAGTCGCCCTCCCTGGCCGTACTCTACCGTCTAGCCGCCCTCTCCTGTCTAGCCGTCTTCTCCCGTATAGTTGCTCTTTCCGGTCTAGTCGCTCTCTCTAGTCGCCCTTTCCCGTCTTGCAGCCCTTTCCCGTATAGTCGCACTCTCCAGTCGCCCTCTCCATTATTGTCGCATTCTCCCGTCCAGTGACCCTCTCTTGACGCCCATTACCGCATAGCCACCCTCTCCCCTCTTTCCGCCCTCTCACGTCTAGTCGCCCTCTCCCCTCTACACGCGCTCTCCCGTCTAGTCGCCCTTTCCCGTCTTGTCGCCCTCTCCCATACATCAGCCCTCTTCGGCAGCCCTCTCCAGTCTAGCCGTCCTCTTCCATCTAGCTGCCCTCTCCCATCTTACTGCCCTTTCTTGTCAAGCCGCCTTCTTCCATGTAGTCGCTGTCTCCCGTCTAGTCACCTTCTGTCGACTACCCGCCCTTTCCCGTCTAGCCGTCCTATCTAGATTAACCGACCTCTCCCGTCGAACCGTACTTTCCCGGCTGGGCGCCCTCTTCCTTCCAGCCACCCTATTCAACCTCTCCAGTCTAGTCGCCGTCTCGCATCTAGTCGCCCACTCCCGTCTAGCCGCACTCTTTCGTCTCGTCGCCCTCTCCCGTGTAGTCGTCCTCTCCCCTCTCTCCCCCCTTTCACATATAGCCGCCCTCTCCCGTTTAGCCGCCCTATCCCGACTAGTCGCCCTATCCCATGTAGACACCTTTTCCTTGTAGTAAACCTCTCTCGTCTAGCCGACTTCTCCCGTCTAGTCGACCTCTTCCGTCTAGCCGCCCTATACCACGTAATCGCCCTCTCCCGTCTAGTCGCACCTCACCTCTCTAACCGCCTTCTCCCGTCTACTCGCCCTCTCCCGTCTAGTCGGCTTCTCCCGTGTAGTCGCCTTCTGCCGTCTAGTCGTTCTCTCCCATCCTAGTGTCCTGTCCCATCTACTCGCCTTCGAATTCTACCATCTAGCCGCCTCTTCTAGCCTCCCTCTCCCGTCTAGACGCCCCATACCGTTTAGTCGTCCTCTTCCGCCTAGCCGCCGTCTCCCGTTTAGCCGAACAATCGCTTCTAATCGCCCTGTGCATCTAGTCGCTCTATCCCCTCTAGGCGCCATCTGCCGTCTAGCCGCCATCTCATTTCTTGTCGCCCTCTACCGTCTATTTACCCTCTCTAACCTCCCTCGGTAGTCGTCCTCTTCCGTCCTCTGTAGTCTAGCCGCCCACTCCTATCAAGCCGCCATCTCCACTATATTCGTCCTCTCCCATGTAGCAGCCTTCTCCTGTCTCTTCGCTCTCTCCCGTCTAGGCGCCCTCTCCCTTCTCGCCGCCCCCTCTCGTCTAGTCGCCCTCACCCGTCTAGTGGCCCTGTCTCTACCCACTCTCCCGTTAACCCGACTTCTCCCGTTTAGCCACCCTCTCCTGTCCAGCCGGCCTCTCGGTACTCATTATTCCGTCAACGTGCCTTCTCCCGTCTAGTCGCCTTATCCCGTTTAGCCGCCCCCTCCCGTCTAGTCGCCCTCTTCCATTTAGCCGCCCTCTTCCATGTAGTGGCCCTCTCTCGTCTAGCCGAATTCTCCCGTCTAGTCGCCCTCTTCCGTCTAGCCGCCCTCTCCCATGTAGTCGCCCTCTCCCGTCTAGTCGCATCTCTCCTCTCTAACCGCCTTCTCTAACCGCCTATCTACTCGCACTCTCCGGTCTAGTCGGTCTCTCCCGTGTAGTCGCAGTCTCGCGTCTAGTCGTTCTCTCCCGTCCTAGCGCCCTGTCCCAACTAATCGCCTTCTTCCGTATAGTCGAATTCTACCGTCTAGCCGCCTCTTCTGGCCACCATTTCCCGCCTAGCCTCCCACTCCCTTCTAGCAGCCCTCTCCCGTCTAGCCACCATCTAACTTCTTGTCACCATCTACCGTCTATTTACCCTCAGCCGTCACCCTCTCTAAACGCCCTCGGTAGTCGTCCTCTCCCGTCCTCTGTAGTCTAGCCGCCCTCTCCCATCAAGCTGCCATCTCCTGTCTATTTGCCCTCTCCCGTGTAGTAGCCTTCTCCTGTCTAGTCGCTCTCTCCCGTCTAGACGGACCTCTCCTCTAACCGCTCTCTCCCGTCTACTCGCCCTCTCCCATCTAGTCGCCGTCTCCCGCGTAGTCGAATTCTACAGTCTAGCCGCTTTCTAGAGCCGGCCTCTCCCGTCTAGCTCCCCGATATTGCCTATTCGTCCTCTCGCGCCTAGCCGCTCTATCGCTTCTAGTCGCTCTCTGCATCTAGTCGCCCTCTCCCCTCTAGCCACACTCTCCCGTCTAATCGCCCTCTCCCGTCTAGCCGCCCTCGTACGTCTAGTCGCCCTCTCCCATCTAGCCGCCCTCTCCCGTCTAGTCGCCCTCTCCCGTCTATCAATCCTCTCTTGTCAAGCCGCCTTCGCCTTCTAGTCGCCTTCTTCCCTGTAACCGCCGTCTCCAGTCGAGTCGTCCTCTCCCGGTTAGTCGCTCTCTCTCTCTTGCAGCGGCCCTCTCCCGTCCAGTCGCCCTCTCCACTTCATCCGCACTCTCTCGTCTACCCGCCTTCTCCAATCTAGTAGCCCACACTCGTCTAGTCGCCCTCTGACGTCTAGCCGAACTCTCCCGTTTAGTCGCCCTTTGCTTCTAGTCGCGCTCACCCCTCTAATCGCCCTGTCCTTTCTAGCCGCCCTCTCCCGTCTAGTTGTACTCACCCGTCTAGCCGCCCTCTCTCGGACACCCGCCTCTCCCGTCTAGTCGCCCTCTCTAGCAGCCGACTCCCGTCTAGTCGCCTTCTCCCCTTTAACCCCCCTCTCCAGTCTGGCCATCCTCTCCCGTCCAATCGTTCTTTCCTCTCTAGTCGCCGTCTCCCCTCTAGTCGCCCTCTTCTTTGCAGCCAGCAATCTACCGTCTAGTGGTCCTCTCCCGTCTAGTCGCACTCGCCCGTCAAGTCGCCCTCTCCCGTCAAGCCGCCTTCTCTAGCCACCCTCTCCCGTATAGCCGCCTATTGCTGTCTAGCCGTCCTGTTCCATCTACACGCCCTATCCTGTCTTATCGCCCTTTCACGTCAAGCCACCCTCTTCCATATAGTCGCCCTCTCCCGTCTAGTCGCCTTCTACCGTCTAGCCGCCCTTTCCCGTCTAGCCGTCCTGTCTAGTTTAGCCGACCTCTTCCGTCTAGACGCCCTTTCCCGTCTACTCGCACCTCTCCTCTC
Organism: Ridgeia piscesae; assembly: GCA_025642075.2. Taxonomy (NCBI): domain Eukaryota; kingdom Metazoa; phylum Annelida; class Polychaeta; order Sabellida; family Siboglinidae; genus Ridgeia; species Ridgeia piscesae. The sequence goes on from JAODUO010002063.1 coordinate 48,772, forward strand.
CAACCAACCTCTCCCGTCTACTCGCACCTCTCCTCTCTAAGCGCCCTCTTCTGTCTATCCGCCCTCCCTTCTAGTTGCCCTCTGCCGTGTAGTCGCCCTCTCCCGTCCAGTCGCTCTCTCCCATCCAGGCTCTCTGTCCCATGTACTCGCACTCTTCCGTCTACACGAATTCTACCGCCTAGCCGCCTTCTCAAGCCGCCCTCTCCCGTCTAGCCGCCCCATATCTTCTAGTCGCCCTCTCCCGCCTAGCCGGCCTCTACCGTCTAGCCGCGGTATGGTTTTAGTCGCCCTCTGCATCTAATCGCCCTCTCCTGTCAAGTCGTACTCTCCCGTCTAGCCGCCTTCCCCATTTTAGTCGCCGTCTCCTATCTAATCGCCCTCTCTAGCCGCCCTGATACGTATTGTCGCCCTCTCCCCTCAAAGCGCCCTCTCCCGTCTAGTCGCTCTCTCCAGTCTATCCGTCCTCTCCCGCCAAGTCGCTCTCTCTTTTGCAGCCGCCCTGTGCCGTCTAGTCGCTCTCTCCATTGTAGCCGCCCTCTTTCGTCTAGTCGCCCTCTCCACTCTATCCGTCCTCCCCCGTCTTGCCGCCTAGTCGCCGTCTACCCTCTAGTCACTCTCTCTAATCGCCCTCGGAATCCGTCCTCTCCCGTCTTCTGTAGACCTTCCGCCCTCTCCTATCAAGCCGCCATTTCCTGTCTATTCGCCCTCTCCCGGCAAGTAGATCTCTTCCGTCTAGTCGCCCTATTCCGTCTAGTATCCATCTCCCGTCTAGCCGCCCTCTCTCATACATCAGCCCTCTCCCGTCTCATCGCCCTCTCCCGTCTAGTCGCTGTCTCCCCTCTAGCCGCCTTCTCCCGTGTAGCAGCCTCCCCCGTCTAATAGCTCTTTCCCATCTAGTCGCCCTCTCCCGAATAGTCACCCTCTGCCGTCTAGTCACTCTCTCCGGTCTAGCCACACTCTCCCGTCAAGTCACCCTGTCCCGTGTTGTCGCCTTCTGCTGTCCAGTCACCCTCTGAGGCCGCCCACTACTGTCTAGCCGCCCTCTCCCGTCTGGACGCCCTCGCACGTATAGTCGCCCTCTCCCTTCTAGCCGCGCTCTCCCGTCTAGCCGCCTTCTCCCGTCTAGCCGCCTCGCCTGTCTTATCGCCCTCTACAATCTAGTCGCCTTCTCCACATAGTCGCCCTCTCCCGTCTACCCGCCCTCTCCCGACAAGCAGCCCTCTGCCGTACAGTCGCCCTCTCCTTAGCCGCACTCTTCCCTCTCGCCGCCCTCTCCAGTCTTGCCGTCTTCTCCCGCATAATCGCCCTCTCCGTCTGGCGGCCCTGTCCCGTCTAGTCCCCCTGTCCCGTCTAGTCGCCCTCTACTTTCTAGCCGCCCCCTCCCGTCTGGTCGCCCTCTCCCGTCTAGTCGCGCTCTCACTTCTAGTCGTCCTTTCCCGAATAGTCACCATCTCCAGTCTAGTCGCTGTCTCCCCTATAGCCGCCCTCCCCCTCCAACCGTCCTCTCCCGTCTAGCCGCCTTCTCTCGAGTAGCCGCTCTCTCCCATGTAGCCACACTCTCCTGTCTAGTCGCACTCTCCCGTCTAGCCGCCGTATCTCGTCCAGGCGCCATATCCGTTCTAACCGCTGTTCTCTCCCGTCTAACCGCGCTCTCCCGTCTAGCCATCCGGGAGAGGGTGGCTAGACGGGAGAGGGCGATTAGACGGGAGTGGGTGCTAGACGGGAGAAAGCGTTTAGATGGGAGAGAGCGGCTAGACGGCAGAGGGCGACTAGACGGGAGAAGGCTGCTAAACGGGAGAGGGCGACTAGACGGAGAAGGCGTTTAAAGGGGAGAGAGCGACTGGACGAAAGAGGTCGACTACTCGGGAAAGGGCGGCTAAACGGGATAGGGCGACTAGACGGGAGAAGTCGGTTAGAGGGGAGAGAGCGACTGGACGAGAGAGGTTATCTAGACTGGAGAGGGCGAACAGACGGGAGAGCGCGACTAGATGGGAGACGGCGGCTTGATGGGAGACGGTGTCCAGTAGGGGAGATGGCGAGAGAGGGCTGCTAAACGGGAGAGGGCGACTACACGGGAGAAGGCTGTTAGAGGGGAGAGAGCGATTGGACGGGAGAGGGCGTCTAAACGTGAGAGGGCGACTAGACGGGAGAGGGCGACAATTCGGGAGAGGGCCACTAGTCTTGAGACGGCGGCTAGATGTGAGACGGTAGTTAGAGGGTAGAGGGTGAGAGAGGGCGGCGAAAGGGGAGAGGGCGGCTAGACGGGAGAGGGCGACTAGACGGGACAGGGCGGATAGCGGGAGAGGGCGGTTAGAGAGGGCGACTAGACCGGACGGGTGAGGGAGACTCTACAGGAATAAGCGACAACAGGGGAGAGGGCAACAATAGGGAAGACGGCGGCTAGATGCGAGACGGCGGCTAGATGGGAGGGGGCGACTAGGCGGCAAAGGGCGACTAGACGGGTGTCTCCCCTCTAACCGATTTCTCCTGTCTAGTCACCTTCTCCCTTCTTGTCGCCTTCTACCGTCTAGTCGGTCTCTCCCATCTAGTCGCCCTCTGTCGTCTAGTCGCCCTTTCCCGTCTATTTGCCCTCTCCCTTCTTGTCGTCCTCTCCCGTTTTGTCGCCCTCTCCCGTTTTACCGCCCTCTCCCGTATATCCACCCTCTCCCGTTTAGCAGCACTCTCTCACACTCTACCCTCTAACTACCGTCTCCCATCTAGCCGCCGTCTCAAGACTAGTCGCCCTCTCCCCTCTAGCCGCCATCTGGCAGACGTCTTCCGTCTGGTCGACTTCTCTCGTCTGGTCGCCCTCTCCCTTCTTGTCGCCATCTCCCGTCTAGTCGCCCTCTGCCGCCTAGTCGCCCCCTCCCATCTTGTCGGCATCTCCCGTCTAGTCGAAATCTCACGTCTAGTCGACCTATCCCGTCTAGTCACCCTGTGCCCTCTAGACGCCGTCTCCCATCTAGCCGCCGTCTTCCCTATTGTTGCCCATTCCCCTCTTGTCGCCTATTCCCGTAGAGTCTCCCTCTCCCGTCCGGTCTAGACGCTCTCTCTAACTGCCCTCTCTCACCCTCTACCCTCTAACTACCGTCTCACATTTAGCCGCCGTCTCAACACTCTCTCGAATTGTCGCCCTCTCCTGTCTAGTCGTCCTTTCCCGTGTAGACGCCCTCTCCCGTCCATTCGCCCTCTCTCGTCCATTCGCTCTCTCCCCTCTAACAGCCTTCTCCCGTCTAGTCGCCCTCTCCCGTTTAGCAGCCCTCTCTCGCCATCTCCCCTACTGGACTCCGTCTCCCATCAAGCCGCCGTCTCCCATCTTGTCGACCTCTCCCATCTCGTCGGCCTCTCCCGTCTTGTCAACCTCTCTCGTCCAGACGCTCTCTCCCCTCTAACCGACATCTCCCATCTAGTCGCCCTATCCCGTTTAGCCGCCCTCTCCCAGCTAGTCGACCTCTTTCGTCCAGTCGCTCTCTCCCCTAAAAATTCCTTCTCCGTCTAGTCGCCCTCTCGAGTTTAGCAGCCCTCTCCCGTCTAGTCGCCCTCTCCCGTGTAGCCGCTCTCTACCATCTAAACGCTTTCTCCCTTCTAGCACCCACTCCCGTCTAATCGCCCTCTCCCGTCTAGCCACCCTCTCCCGTCTAGTCGGTCTCTCCCGTCTAGTCGCCCTCTGTCGTCTAGTCGCCCTCTCCCGTCTAGTCGCCCTTTCCCGTCTAGTCGCCCTCTCCCGTCTATTCGCCCTGTCACGTCTAGTCGCCCTCTCCCAAATAGTCACCCTCTGCTCTCTAGTTGCCCTCCCAGTCTAGCCACACTCTCCCGTCTAGTCGCCCTATCTCTTCAGGCCCCTGCCGCATTGTCGCCCTCTCCCGTCTAGCAGCCCTCTCCGTCTAGCTTCCCACTCCCGTCTAATCGACCTGTCCTGCCTAGTCACGTTTTTTCCGTCTAGTCCCCCTGTCCCATTTAGTCGCCCTATGCCTTCTCCCGTCTAGCAGCCTCGCCCGTCTAATCGCTCTCTCCCGTCTACTCGACCTATCGTGTCTAGTAGCCCCCTCCCGTCTTTTCGCCCTCTCCGTTCTTGTCACCCTCTCCCGTCTAGTCGATCTCTCTCCACTAGCCGCCGTCTCCCATCCAGTCGCCGACTCCCGTCTAGTCGCCCTCTCTCGTATTGTCGCCTTCTCCCGTCCAGTCACCCTCTATGGCAGCCCTCTCCCGTATAGCTGCCTTCTCGCCTTCTCCCTACCCATCGCCCTCTCCGTCTACCCGCCCTCTCCCGTCTAGCCGCCCTGTCACGTCTAGTCGCCCTCTCACGAATAGTCACCGTCTCCTACTAGTCGCCCTCTCCGGTCTAGCCCCCTCTCCCGTCTAGTCTCTCTCTGCCGTCTAGTCGCCGTACACCGTCTAATCAGAACTTCTGGCCGCCCTCTACCGTCTAGCCAGTCTCTCCCATATAGCCGCCCCCTCCCGTCTAGTCGCCCTCTCTTGTCTAGCCGCTCTATCCCGTCTAGATACCATCTCCCCTCTAGTCGTCCTCTCCCGTATAGACGCCCTTTCCCGGCTAGCCACACACTCCCGTCAAATCGCCCTCTCCCGTCTAGCCGCCATCTCCTCTCTAGCCTCCTTCTACTCTCTAACCGCCCTCTCATATATAGACGTCCTCTCCCATCTAGTCGCCCTCTACCCTCTCCCTCCTCTACCCGCCTTCTCCACACTAGCCACACTCTCCCGTATTGTCGATCTATCCCATCTAGTCGCCCTGTCCTGTCTAGTCCCGTTTAGTCGCCATCGCCCGTCTAATCGCTCTCACTGTTGTAGCCACCCAATCTGGTCTAGTCTCCTCGTCCCATCTAGTCGCTCTCTCCTTTCTAGTCGCCCACTCTAGCAGCCCTCCTCTCGTATATAATCTCCCTCTCCCGTCTAGTCGCCCTTTCATGTCAAGTCGCACTCTCCCTCCAGCCACGCTCTCCCATCTAGCCGACATATTTCGTCTAGTCGCTCTCTCCCTTCTTTTCCCTCTTTCGTCTAGTCGCCCTCTCTGGCCGCCCTCTACCGTCTAGCCGCCGTCTCCCGTCTTGCCGCCGTCTCCTGTCTAATCGCCCTCTCCGTCTGGCCGCCCTTTCCCGTTTAGTTGATTTGTCCCGTCTAGTCGCCCTTTCCAGTCTAGTCCCCCTGTTTCGTCTAGTCGCCCTCTATCTTCTAGCCGTCCTCTCCCGTCTGGTCGCCCTCTCCCGTCTAGTCGCCCTCTCCCGTCTAGTCGCTCACTCACTTCTAGTCGCCCTTTCCCGAATAGACACCCTCTACCGTCTTTTCGCTGTCTCCCCTATAGCCGCCATCCCCTCCACCCGTTCTCTCAATTCTGGCCGCCTACTCCCTACTAGCCGCTCTCTCCCATCTAGCCACACTCTCCTGTCTAGTCGCCCTCTCCCGTCTCGTCGCCGTCTCCCTTCTGGTCGCCTTCTCCCGTCTAGCCGCCTCGCTCGTCTAATCGCCCTCTCCCGTCTAGTCGCTGTCTCCCCTCTAGCCGCCTTCTCCCGTCTAGCCGCCTCCCCCGTCTAATCGCTCTCTCCCATCTAGTCCCCCTCTCCCGAATAGTCACCCTCTGCCGTCTAGTCACTCTCTCCGGTCTAGCCACACTCTCCCGTCAAGTCACCCTGTCCCGTGTTGTCGCCTTCTCCTGTCCAGTCACCCTCTGTGGCCGCCCATTATCGTCTAGCCGCCCTCTCCCGTCTGGACGCGCTCACACGTATAGTCGCCCTCTCCCTTCTAGCCGCGCTCTCCCGTCTAGTCGCCCTCTCCCGTCCAGCCGCCCTCTCTCATACATCAGCCCTCTCCGTCTCATCGCCCTCTCCCTTCAAGTCGCTGTCTCCCCTCTAGCCGCCTTCTCCCGTCTAGCCGCCTCGCCCGTCTTATCGCCCTCTACAATCTAGTCGCATTCTCCACATAGTCGCCCTCTCCCGTCTAGCAGCCCTCTCCCGTATAGTCGTCAAAAAATGTCTACCCACCCTCTCTCGACAAGCAGCCCTCTACCGTACAGTCGCCCTCTCCTTAGCCGCACTCCTCCCTCTAGCCACCCTCTCCAGTCTTGCCGTCTTCTCCCGCATAATCGTCCTCTCCGTCAGGCGGCCCTCTCCCGTCTAGTCCCCCTGTTCCGTCTAGTCGCCCTCTACTTTCTAGCCGCCCTCTCCCATCTGGTCGCCCTCTCCCGTCTAGTCGCCCTCTCACTTCAAGTCGCCCCTTCCCGAATAGTCACCCTCTCCAGTCTAGTCGCTGTCTCCCCTGTAGCCGCCCTCCCCCTCCAACCGTCCTCTCCTGTCTAGCCGCCTTCTCTCGAGTAGCCGCTCTCTCCCATCTAGGCACACTCTCCTGTCTAGTCGCACTCTCCCGTCTGATCGCCCTCTTCCGTCTAGTCGTTGTCTCCCCTCTAGCCGCCCTCTCCCGTCTAGCCGCCTCGCCTGTCTTATCGCCTTCTACAATCTAGTCGCCTTCTCCTGTCTACACCGTCTAGTCAGACCTTCTACCGCCCTCTCCCGTCTAGCCGCTCTGTCCTGTCTAGACACGATCTCCCCTCTAGTCGTCCTCTGCCGCATAAATGCTCTCTCACGTCTAGCCACACTGTCCAGTGTAGTCGCCCTGTTCCGTCTAGTCTCCCTCTCCCGTCTAGTCTCCTTCTTCCTTGTAGCCGCCTACACCCCTCTAGCCGCCTTCTCCCGTCTAGCCGCCCTCTCACGTCTAGTCTCTGTCTCCCCTCTTGCCGCCGTCTCCCACCTAGTCGTCATTTCCCATCTAGTCGCCCTCTCCATTATTGTCGCCTTCTCCCGTCCGGTCACCCTGTCTGTCCGCCCACTACCGCCTAGCCGCCTTCTCCCGTCTAGCCGCCCTCTCACGTCTAGTCGCTCTCTCCCCTCTAGCCGCCTTCTCCAGTCTAGCAGCCTAGCCCGTCTAATCGCACTCACCCATGTTGTCGCCCTCTTCCGTCTAGTCGCCCTCTGCCGTTAGGTCGCCCTCTGCCGTGTTGTCGCCTTCTCCCGTCTAGTCGTTCTGTAAAGTCTAGTCGCCTTCTCCCGAATAGTCTTTCTCTCCCCTCTAGCCACCTTCTTCCGTCTAACCGCCCTCTCCCTTCTAGGCGCGCTCTTCCGTCTTGTCGCCCTCTACCTTCTAGCCGCCATCTCCAGCCGCTCTCTCCCATCTAGCACACTCTCCTGTCTTGTCGCCCTCTTCAGTCTCATCGCCCACTACCGTCTAGTCGTCCTCTCCCGTGTTGTGGCCCTCTCCCGTTATTGCCGCCGTATCTGGTCTAGTCGCCCTATCCGTTCTAACCGCTGTTCTCTCACGTCTAGCCGCGCTCTCCCGTCTAGCCATCCTTTCCCGTATAGCCGTCCTCTCTTCTTTAGCCGACCTCTCCCGTCTAGCCGCCCTTTCCCGGCTAGTCGCCCTCTACCATCTGGCAACCCTATTCACCCTCTCCCGTCTAGTCGCTCTCTCCCATCTAATCACTCAATCCCCTCTAACCGACCTCTTTCGTCTAGCCGCCCTTTCCCGGCTAGCCACCCTTTACCATCTAACCACCCTATTCACACTCTCCCGTGTAGTCGCCTTCTCCCGTCTAGTCGCCCACTCCCGTCTAGCCGCCCTCTTTCGTCTAGTCGCCCTCTTCCGTTTAGTCACCTTCTCTAACTGCCTTCTCCCGGCTAGTCGACCACTCGCGTCTAGTCGCCCTCTCCCTCTAACCGGCTCTTCAATCGAGCCACCCTATTCACCCTTCCCGTACAGTCGCCCACTCCCGTCTAATCGCCCAGTACCGTCTAGCCGTCCTGTTTCGTCTAGTCGCCCTCTCCCGTCTAGTTGTCTTCTCTAACTGCCTTTTCCCGGCTAGTCGCCCTCTCCCCTCTTGCCGCCGTCTCCCATCTAGTCGCCATTTCCCATCTAGTCGCCCTCTCCATTGTTGTCGCCTTATCCCGTCCAGTCACCCTCTCTAGCCGCCCTCTCACGTCTAGTCGCTGTCTTCCCTATAGCCGCCTTCTCCAGTCTAGCAGCCTAGCCCGTCTAATCGCTCTCTCCCATCTAATCGCCCTCTCCCGTCTAGTCGCCCTCTCCCCTTTAGTCGTTCTGTAAAGTCTAGTCGCCCTCTTCCGAATAGTCACACTCTCTCGTATTGTCGCCTTCTCCCGTCTAGTCGTTCTGTAAAGTCTCGTCGCCCTCTCCCGAATAGTCACCTTCTCCCGTCTAGTCGCTCTCTCTGGTCTAGCCACACTCTCCCGTCTAGCCGCCCTCTCCCGTGTAGCCGCCCTCTCACACCTAGTCGCCCTCTCCCTTCTAGCCGCGCTCTTCCGTCTAGTCGCTCTCTACCTTTTAGCCGCAAACTCCAGTCTGGTCGCCCTCTCCCGTCTAATCGCCGCCTCACTTCTAGTCGCCTTTTACCAAATAGTCACCCTCTCCCGTCTTGTCGCTGTCTCCCCTGTAGCCGCCTTTTCCCGTCTAGTCGCCCTCTCCCGTCTAGTCGCCCTCTCCCGTCTTGTCGCCTTCTCCCGTCTGAACGCCCTGTCACGTCTAGTCGCTATCTCTCGAATAGTCACCCCCTCCCGTCTAGTAGCCCTATCGCGTCTAGTCGCCTTCTCCCGTCTAGACGCCCTGTCACGTCTACACGCTATCTCCCGAATAGTCACCCTCTCCAGTCTAGTTACTCTCTCCAGTCTATCCACACTCTGCCTTCATGTCGCCCTCTTCCGTATTCTTGCTTTCTCCAGTCCAGTCACCCTCCCTGGCCGCCCACTACCGTCTAGCCGCCCTCTCCCTTCTAGCCGCGCTCTCCCGTCTAGTCGCCCTCTCCCGTCTAGCCGCCCTCTCCCATATAGCCGTCAAAACACGTCTACCCGCCCTCTCACGACAAGCAGCCCTCTGCCGTACAGTCGCCCTCTCCTTAGCCGCACTCTTCCCTCTAGCCGCCCTCTCTAGTCTTGCCGCCTTCTCCCGCCTAATCGCCCTCTCCGTCTGGCGGACCTCTCCCGTCTAGTCCCCCTGTCCCGTCTAGTCGCCCTCTACTTTCTAGCCGCCCTCTGCCGTCTGGTCACCCTCTCCAGTCTAGTCGCTGTCTCCACTGTTGCCGCCCTACCCCTCCAACCGTCCTCTCCAGTCTAGTCGCCTACTCCCAAGTAGCCGCTCTGTCCCATCTAGCCACACTCTCCTGTCTAGTCTCACTCTCCCGTCTCATCGCCCTCTTCCGTCTAGTCGCTGTATCCCCTCTAGCTTCTCCCATCTAGCCGCCTCGCCCGTCTAATCGCCCTCTACAATCTAGTCGCCTTATCCTGTCTACTCGCCCTCTCACATCTAGACGCCCTCTCTCGTCTTGTCGCCCTGTCATGTCTAGTCACCCTCTCCCGTTTAGACGCCCTCTCCGGTCTAGCCCCTCTCTCACGTCTACTCTCTCCAGTCTAATCGCCATATACCGTCTAGTCGGACCATCTGGCCGCCCTTTACCGTCTAGCCAGTCTCTCCCATATAGCAGACCACTCCCATCTAGTCGCCCTCACCCGTCTAGCCGCTCTGTCCCGTCTATACACTATCTCCCCTCTAGTCGTCCTCACCCGTATAGACGCCCTTTCCCGCCTAACGCCCTCTCCCTCTAGACACTATCTCCCCTCTAGTCGTCCTCACCCGTATAGAAGCGCACTACCGTCTATCCGCCCTCTCCCGTCTAGCGACACTCTGCAGTGTAGTCGTCCTCTTCTGTCTAGTGTTCCTCTCCTGTCTAGCCGCCTCCACCCTCTAGCCGTCTTCTCCCGTCTTGCCACCCTCTCCTCCTTAGCCGTCTTCTACCCCTCTAATCGCCCTCTCCCGCATTGTCGCCCTCTCCCGTCTACCACACCTCTCCCTTATACTCGTCAAATCCTGTCTACCCGCCTTCTCCCGACAAGCAGTCCGCTACCGTATAGTCGTCCTCTCCCTAGCTGCTCTCTTCCTTCTAGCCGCCCTGTTCAGTCTAGCCGCATTCTCCCGTCTAATCGCCCTCTCCGTCTAGCCGCCCTCCCTCGTCTAGTCCCCATGTCACGTCTAGTCGCCCTCTACCTTCTAGCCGCCCTCTCCCGTCTGGTCGCCCTCTTCGTCTAATCGTCCTCTCACTTCTAGTCGCCCTTTACATAATAGTCACCCTCTCCCGTCTAGTCGCTTTCTCCCCACTAGCCGCCCTACCCCTCCACCCGTCCTCTCCATTCTAGCCGCCTACTCCCTACTAGCCGCTCTCTCCGAACTAGCCATACTCTCCTGTCTAGTCGCCCTCTCCCGTCTCATCGCCGTCTCCTTCTGGTCGCCTTCTCCCGTCTAGCCGCCTCGCTCGTCTAATCGCCCTCTCCAATCTAGTCGCCCTCTCCCGTCTAGTAACCCTTTCCCGACTACACGCCCTCTCCCGTCTTGTCGACCTCTCCCTTCTAGTCGCCCTGTCACGTCTAGTCGCCCTCTCCCGAATAGTCACGCTCTCCCATCTAGTCGACCTCTCCGGTCTAGCCCCCCTCTCCCGCCTAGTCTCTCTCTCTCCCGTCTAGTCGTCCTACACAGTTTAGTCGGACCCTCTGGCCGCCCTCTACCGTCTGGCCTGTCTCTCCCATGTAGCAGCCGCCTCCAGTCTAGTCGCCCTCCACTCTGTCCCGTCTAGACACTATCTCCCATCTAGTCGCCCTCTCCCGTCTAGTCGCCCTTTCCCGTCTAGTCGCCCTCTCCCGTCTTGTCGCCTTCTCCCGTCTAGACGCAATGTCACGTCTAGTCGCTATCTCCCGAATAGTCACCCTCTCCCGTCTAGTTACTCTCTCCGGTCTATCAACACTGTCCCTTCAAGTCACCCTCTCCCGTATTGTCGCTTTCTCCTGACCAGTCACTCTCTCTCTCTCTGACCGCCCACTACCGTCTAGCCGCCCTCTCCCTTCTAGCCGCGCTCTCCCGTCTAGTGGCCTTATCGCGTCTACTCGCCCTCTCCCGTCTTGTCGCCTTCTCCCGTCTAGACGTCCTGTTAAGTCTAGTCGCTATCTCCCGAATAGTCACCCTCTCCAGTCTAGTTACTCTCTCCGGTCTATCCACACTCTCCCTTCAAGTCGCCCTCTTCCGTATTCTCGCTTTCTCCTGTCCAGTCACCCTCCCTGGCCGCCACTACCGTCTAGCCGCCCTCCCCTTCTAGCCGCGCTCTCTCGTCTAGTCGCCCTCTTCCGTCTAGCCGCCCTCTCCCATATAGTAGTCAAAACACGTCTACCCGCCCTCTTACGACAAGCAGCCCTCTGCCGTACAGTCGCCCTCTCCTTAGCCGCACTCTTCTTTCTAGCCGCCCTCTCTAGTCTTCCCGCCTTCTCCCGCCTAATCGCCCTCTCCGTCTGGCGGCCCTCTCCCGTCTAGTCCCCCTGTCCCGTCTAGTCGCTGTCTCCACTGTTGCCGCCCTACCCCTCCAACCGTCCTCTCCAGTCTAGTCGCCTACTCCCAAGTAGCCGCTCTGTCCCATCTAGCCACACTCTCCTGTCTAGTCTCACTCTCCCGTCTCATCGCCCTCTTCCGTCTAGTCGCTGTATCCCCTCTAGCTTCTCCCATCTAGCCGCCTCGCCCGTCTAATCGCCCTCTACAATCTAGTCGCCTTATCCCGTCTAGTCGCCCTCTACTTTCTAGCCGCCCTCTGCCGTCTGGTCACCCTCTCCAGTCTAGTCGCTGTCTCCACTATTGCCGCCCTACCCCTCCAACCGTCCTCTCCCGTCTAGCCGCCCACTCCCGTCTAGCGACACTCTGCAGTGTAGTCGTCCTCTTCTGTCTAGTGTCCCTCTCCTGTCTAGCCGCCTCCACCCCTCTAGCCGCCTTCTCCCGTTTTGCAACCCTCTCCTCTTTAGCCGTCTTCTACCCCTCTAACCGCCCTCTCCCGCATTGTCGCCCTCTCCCGTCTAGCAGACCTCACCCTTATACTCGTCAAATCCTGTCAACCCGCCTTCTCCCAACAAGCAATCCGCTACAGTATAGTCGTCCTCTCCCTAGCTGCTCTCTTCCCTCTAGCCGCCCTGTTCAGTCTAACCGCATGCTCCCGAATATTCGCCCTCTCCGTCTAGCCGCCCTCTCTCGTCTAGTCCCCATGTCCCGTCTAGTCGCCCTCTAACTTATAGTCTCCCTTTACATAATAGTCACCCTCTCCCGTCTAGTCGCTTTCTCCCCACTAACCGCCCTCCCCCTCCAACCGTCCTCTCCCGTCTAGCCGCCTTCTCTGGAATAGCCGCTCTCTCCCATGTAGCCACACTCTCCTGTCTAGTCGCACTCTCCCGTCTCATCGCCCTCTTCCGTCTAGTCGCTGTCTCCCCTCTAGCCGCCTTCTCCCGTCTAGCCGCCTCGCCCGTCTTATCGCCTTCTACAATCTATTCGCCTTCTCCTCTCTACACCGTCTAGTCGTACCTTCTGACCGCCCTCTCCCGTCTAGCCTCTCTGTCTCGTCTAGACACGATCTCCCCTCTAGTCGTCCTCTCCCGTACAAATGCTCTCTCCCGTCTTGCCGCCCTCTCCCGTCTAGCAACACTCTCCAGTGTAGTCGCCCTGTTCCGTCTAGTCTCCCACTCCCGTCTAGTCTCCCTCTCCCTGGTAGCCGCCTTTTCCCCTCAAGCCGCCTTCTCCCGTCTAGTCGCTCTCTCCCCTCTTGCCGCCGTCTCCCATCTAGTCGCCATTTCCCATCTAGTCGCCCTCTCCATTATTGTCGCCTTCTCCCGTCCAGTCACCCTGTCTGGCCGCCCACTACCGTCTAGCCGCCGTCTTCGTCTAGCCTTCCTCTCCCCTCTAGCCGCCCTCTACCGTACAATCGTTCACTCCCGTCTAGTCGCTCTCTTCCCTCTAGCCACCCTCACCTGCCTATAGCCGCCTTCTCCCGTCTATTCACCCTCTCCCGTCTAGCAGCCCCCTCCCGTTTAGTCGTCCTCTCCCCAGTAACCGCCCTCTCCAGTCTGGCCGTCCTCTCCCGTCTAGTCGACCTATCCCGCCTAGTCGCACTCGCCCGTCTTGTCGCCCTGTCCGTTCTAACCGCTGCTCTCTCCCGTCTAGCCGCGATCTCCAGACTAGCCGCCCTCTCATGTCTAGCCGCCCTCTTCTATATAGTCACCTTCTCCCGTCTAGTCGCCTTCTCCCATCTAGCCGCCCTTTCCCGCATAGCCGTCCTCTCTAATTTAGCGGACCTCTCCCGTCTAGTCGCCTTTTCCGGGCTAGCCGCCCTCTTCCATCTAGCCACCGTATTCACCCTCTCCCGTCTAGTCGCCCCATCCCGTCTAGTCGCCCTCTCCTGTCTAGCAGCTTTCTCTTATCTAGTCGCCCTCTCCCGTCTAGTCACTCACTCTCGTCTAGCCGCCCTGTCTGTCCACCAACACCCGTCCTGTCGCCCTCTCCCCTCTAACCGCCCTCTCCACTCTGGCCGTCCTCTCCCGTCTAGTCGCCCTTTCCTGTCTAGTCGCCGTCTCCTCTCTAACCGCCCTCTTCCGTCTAGTCGCCCTCTCCTTTGCAGCCGCCATCTCGCGTCTAGTCGACCTCTCCCGTCAAGTCGCATTCGCCCGTCAAGTCGCCCTCTCACCTCTAGCCGCCCTTTCTAGCCGCATTCTACCGTCTAACCGCCCCATACCGTCTAGTCGTGGTGTCCCTTCTAGTCGCCCTCACTAGCCTACTTCACCCGTCTGGTCGCCGTCCCCCGTCTAGCCGCCTTCTCTAGCCGCCCTATCCCGTCTGGCATCCCTCTCCCGTCTAGTCGCCCTCTACCGTCTAGTCGCCCTCTCCTCTTTAGTTGCCCAGTCCCGTCTTGTCACCCTCTCCCGTCCAGTCGCCCTCTCCCTTCTCGTCGACGTCTCCTCTCTAGTCGCCGTCTCCCGTCTAGTCGACCTCTCCATTATTGGCGCATTCTCCCGTCCAGTCACCCTTTCTAGCCGCCCACTACCGCCTAACCGCCATCTCCCGACTAGCCGCCCTTTCACGTCTAGTCATCCTCTCCCCTCTTGCCGCCCTATCCCGTCTAGTCGCCGTGCTCCGTCTAAACGCCCTCTCCCGACAAGCAGCCCTCTGACGGATAGTAGCCCTGTCCCGACTAATCCCCTCTACCTTCTAGCCGCCATCTCCAGCCGCTCTCTCCCATCTAGCACACTCTCCTGTCTTGTCGCCCTCTTCAGTCTCATCGCCCACTACCGTCTAGTCGTCCTCTCCCGTGTTGTGGCCCTCTCCCGTTATTGCCGCCGTATCTCGTCTAGTCGCCCTATCCGTTCTAACCGCTGTTCTCTCACGTCTAGCCGCGCTCTCCCGTCTAGCCATCCTTTCCCGTATAGCCGTCCTCTCTTCTTTAGCCGACCTCTCCCGTCTAGCCGCCCTTTCCCGGCTAGTCGCCCTCTACCATCTGGCCACCCTATTCACCCTCTCCCGTCTAGTCGCTCTCTCCCATCTAATCACTCAATCCCCTCTAACCGACCTCTTTCGTCTAGCCGCCCTTTCTCGGCTAGCCACCCTTTACCATCTAACCACCCTATTCACACTCTCCCGTGTAGTCGCCTTCTCCCGTCTAGTCGCCCACTCCCGTCTAGCCGCCCTCTTTCGTCTAGTCGCCCTCTTCCGTTTAGTCACCTTCTCTAACTGCCTTCTCCCGGCTAGTCGACCACTCGCGTCTAGTCGCCCTCTCCCTCTAACCGGCTCTTCAATCGAGCCACCCTATTCACCCTTCCCGTACAGTCGCCCACTCCCGTCTAATCGCCCAATACCGTCTAGCCGTCCTGTTTCGTCTAGTCGCCCTCTCCCGTCTAGTTGTCTTCTCTAACTGCCTTTTCCCGGCTAGTCGCCCTCTCCCCTCTTGCCGCCGTCTCCCATCTAGTCGCCATTTCCCATCTAGTCGCCCTCTCCATTGTTGTCGCCTTCTCCCGTCCAGTCACCCTCTCTAGTCGCCCACTACCGTCTAGCTGCCTTTTCCCGTCTAGCCGCCCTCTCACGTCTAGTCGCTGTCTTCCCTATAGCCGCCTTCTCCAGTCTAGCAGCCTAGCCCGTCTAATCGCTCTCTCCCATCTAATCGCCCTCTCCCGTCTAGTCGCCCTCTCCCCTTTAGTCGTTCTGTAAAGTCTAGTCGCCCTCTTCCGAATAGTCACACTCTCTCGTATTGTCGCCTTCTCCCGTCTAGTCGTTCTGTAAAGTCTCGTCGCCCTCTCCCGAATAGTCACCTTCTCCCGTCTAGTCGCTCTCTCTGGTCTAGCCACACTCTCCCGTCTAGCCGCCCTCTCCCGTGTAGCCGCCCTCTCACACCATCTAATCGCCGCCTCACTTCTAGTCGCCTTTTACCAAATAGTCACCCTCTCCCGTCTTGTCGCTGTCTCCCCTGTAGCCGCCTTTTCCCGTCTAGTCGCCCTCTCCCGTCTAGTCGCCCTCTCCCGTCTTGTCGCCTTCTCCCGTCTGAACGCCCTGTCACGTCTAGTCGCTATCTCTCGAATAGTCACCCCCTCCCGTCTAGTAGCCCTATCGCGTCTAGTCGCCTTCTCCCGTCTAGACGCCCTGTCACGTCTACACGCTATCTCCCGAATAGTCACCCTCTCCAGTCTAGTTACTCTCTCCGGTCTATCCACACTCTCCCTTCAAGTCGCCCTCTTCCGTATTCTTGCTTTCTCCTGTCCAGTCACCCTCCCTGGCCGCCCACTACCGTCTAGCCGCCCTCTCCCTTCTAGCCGCGCTCTCCCGTCTAGTCGCCCTCTCCCGTCTAGCCGCCCTCTCCCATATAGCCGTCAAAACACGTCTACCCGCCCTCTCACGACAAGCAGCCCTCTGCCGTACAGTCGCCCTCTCCTTAGCCGCACTCTTCCCTCTAGCCGCCCTCTCTAGTCTTGCCGCCTTCTCCCGCCTAATCGCCCTCTCCGTCTGGCGGACCTCTCCCGTCTAGTCCCCCTGTCCCGTCTAGTCGCCCTCTACTTTCTAGCCGCCCTCTGCCGTCTGGTCACCCTCTCCAGTCTAGTCGCTGTCTGCACTGTTGCCGCCCTACCCCTCCAACCGTCCTCTCCAGTCTAGTCGCCTACTCCCAAGTAGCCGCTCTGTCCCATCTAGCCACACTCTCCTGTCTAGTCTCACTCTCCCGTCTCATCGCCCTCTTCCGTCTAGTCGCTGTATCCCCTCTAGCTTCTCCCATCTAGCCGCCTCGCCCGTCTAATCGCCCTCTACAATCTAGTCGCCTTATCCTGTCTACTCGCCCTCTCACATCTAGACGCCCTCTCTCGTCTTGTCGCCCTGTCATGTCTAGTCACCCTCTCCCGTTTAGACGCCCTCTCCGGTCTAGCCCCTCTCTCACGTCTACTCTCTCCAGTCTAATCGCCATATACCGTCTAGTCGGACCATCTGGCCGCCCTTTACCGTCTAGCCAGTCTCTCCCATATAGCAGACCACTCCCATCTAGTCGCCCTCACCCGTCTAGCCGCTCTGTCCCGTCTATACACTATCTCCCCTCTAGTAGTCCTCACCCGTATAGACGCCCTTTCCCGCCTAACCGCCCTCTCCCCTCTAGACACTATCTCCCCTCTAGTCGTCCTCACCCGTATAGAAGCGCACTACCGTCTATCCGCCCTCTCCCGTCTAGCGACACTCTGCAGTGTAGTCGTCCTCTTCTGTCTAGTGTTCCTCTCCTGTCTAGCCGCCTCCAACCCTCTAGCCGTCTTCTCCCGTCTTGCCACCCTCTCCTCCTTAGCCGTCTTCTACCCCTCTAATCGCCCTCTCCCGCATTGTCGCCCTCTCCCGTCTAGCACACCTCTCCCTTATACTCGTCAAATCCTGCCTACCCGCCTTCTCCCGACAAGCAGTCCGCTACCGTATAGTCGTCCTCTCCCTAGCTGCTCTCTTCCTTCTAGCCGCCCTGTTCAGTCTAGCCGCATTCTCCCGTCTAATCGCCCTCTCCGTCTAGCCGCCCTCCCTCGTCTAGTCCCCATGTCACGTCTAGTCGCCCTCTACCTTCTAGCCGCCCTCTCCCGTCTGGTCGCCCTCTTCGTCTAATCGTCCTCTCACTTCTAGTCGCCCTTTACATAATAGTCACCCTCTCCCGTCTAGTCGCTTTCTCCCCACTAGCCGCCCTACCCCTCCACCCGTCCTCTCCATTCTAGCCGCCTACTCCCTACTAGCCGCTCTCTCCGAACTAGCCATACTCTCATGTCTAGTCGCCCTCTCCCGTCTCATCGCCGTCTCCTTCTGGTCGCCTTCTCCCGTCTAGCCGCCTCGCTCGTCTAATCGCCCTCTCCAATCTAGTCGCCCTCTCCCGTCTAGTAACCCTTTCCCGACTACACGCCCTCTCCCGTCTTGTCGACCTCTCCCTTCTAGTCGCCCTGTCACGTCTAGTCGCCCTCTCCCGAATAGTCACGCTCTCCCATCTAGTCGACCTCTCCGGTCTAGCCCCCCTCTCCCGCCTAGTCTCTCTCTCTCCCGTCTAGTCGTCCTACACAGTTTAGTTGGACCCTCTGGCCGCCCTCTACCGTCTGGCCTGTCTCTCCCATGTAGCAGCCGCCTCCAGTCTAGTCGCCCTCCACTCTGTCCCGTCTAGACACTATCTCCCATCTAGTCGCCCTCTCCCGTCTAGTCGCCCTCTCCCGTCTAGTCGCCCTCTCCCGTCTTGTCGCCTTCTCCCGTCTAGACGCAATGTCACGTCTAGTCGCTATCTCCCGAATAGTCACCCTCTCCCGTCTAGTTACTCTCTCCGGTCTATCCACACTGTCCCTTCAAGTCACCCTCTCCCGTATTGTCGCTTTCTCCTGACCAGTCACTCTCTCTCTCTGACCGCCCACTACCGTCTAGCCGCCCTCTCCCTTCTAGCCGCGCTCTCCCGTCTAGTGGCCTTATCGCGTCTAGTCGCCCTCTCCCGTCTTGTCGCCTTCTCCCGTCTAGACGTCCTGTTAAGTCTAGTCGCTATCTCCCGAATAGTCACCCTCTCCAGTCTAGTTACTCTCTCCGGTCTATCCACACTCTCCCTTCAAGTCGCCCTCTTCCGTATTCTCGCTTTCTCCTGTCCAGTCACCCTCCCTGGCCGCCCACTACCGTCTAGCCGCCCTCCCCTTCTAGCCGCGCTCTCTCGTCTAGTCGCCCTCTTCCGTCTAGCCGCCCTCTCCCATATAGTAGTCAAAACACGTCTACCCGCCCTCTTACGACAAGCAGCCCTCTGCCGTACAGTCGCCCTCTCCTTAGCCGCACTCTCTAGTCTTCCCGCCTTCTCCCGCCTAATCGCCCTCTCCGTCTGGCGGCCCTCTCCCGTCTAGTCCCCCTGTCCCGTCTAGTCGCCCTCTACTTTCTAGCCGCCCTCTGCCGTCTGGTCACCCTCTCCAGTCTAGTCGCTGTCTCCACTATTGCCGCCCTACCCCTCCAACCGTCCTCTCCCGTCTAGCCGCCCACTCCCGTCTAGCGACACTCTGCAGTGTAGTCGTCCTCTTCTGTCTAGTGTCCCTCTCCTGTCTAGCCGCCTCCACCCCTCTAGCCGCCTTCTCCCGTTTTGCCACCCTCTCCTCTTTAGCCGTCTTCTACCCCTCTAACCGCCCTCTCCCGCATTGTCGCCCTCTCCCGTCTAGCAGACCTCACCCTTATACTCGTCAAATCCTGTCAACACGCCTTCTCCCAACAGGCAGTCCGCTACAGTATAGTCGTCCTCTCCCTAGCTGCTCTCTTCCCTCTAGCCGCCCTGTTCAGTCTAACCGCATGCTCCCGAATATTCGCCCTCTCCGTCTAGCCGCCCTCTCTCGTCTAGTCCCTATGTCCCGTCTAGTTGCCCTCTAACTTATAGTCTCCCTTTACATAATCGTCACCCTCTCCCGTCTAGTCGCTTTCTCCCCACTAGCCGCCCTCCCCCTCCAACCGTCCTCTCCCGTCTAGCCGCCTTCTCTGGAATAGCCGCTCTCTCCCATGTAGCCACACTCTCCTGTCTAGTCGCACTCTCCCGTTTCATCGCCCTCTTCCGTCTAGTCGCTGTCTCCCCTCTAGCCGCCTTCTCCCGTCTAGCCGCCTCGCCCGTCTTATCGCCTTCTACAATCTAGTCGCCTTCTCCTCTCTACACCGTCTAGTCGGACCTTCTGACCGCCCCCTCCCGTCTAGCCTCTCTGTCCCGTCTAGACACGATCTCCCCTCTAGTCGTCCTCTCCCGTATAAATGCTCTCTCACGTCTAATCGCCCTTTCCCGTCTAGTCGCCCTCTCCTCTCTAGCCGCCGTCTCCCTTCTGGCCGACGTCTTCCGTCTAGTCGCCCTCTCCCGTCATGTCGCCCTCTCCCGTCTAGCTGCCCTCTCCCGTCTAGTCGGTCTCTCCCGTCTAGTCGCCCTGTCCCGTCTAGTCGCCCTCTCCCTTCTTGTCGCCACTCCCGTCTAGTCGCCTTCTCCCGTCTAATCTCCCCCTCCCTTCTTGTCGCCATCTCCCGTCTAGTCGCCCTCTAACGTCTAGTCGCCCTATACCGTCTAGTCGCCCTCTGCCCTCTCGCCGCTGGTCTCCCATCTAGTGGCCGTCTTCCCTCTAGTCGCCCTCTCCCGTCTTGTCGCCCTGTCCCGTATAGTCTCTCTCTCCCGTCCAGTCTAATCGCCCTCTCTAACCGCCCTAACCCGTCATCCGCCCTGTCCCGTCTAGTCGCCCTTTCCCGTCTAGTCGCCCTCTCCCGTTTAGCCGCCCTCTTCAGTCTTGTCGCACTCTCCGGTCTAGTTGCCATATCCCGTTTAGCGCCCTCTCCCGTCTTGTCGCCCTGTCCCGTATAGTCTCCCTCTCCCGTCCAGTCTAATCGCCCTCTCTAACCGCCCTAACCCGTCATCCGCCCTGTCCCGTCTAGTCGCCCTTTCCGTCTAGTCGCCCTCTCCCGTTTAGCCGCCTTCTTGTCGCCTTCAGGTCTAGTCGCACTCTCCCGTCTAGTCGTCCTATCCCGTCTAGCGCCCTCTGCCCCCTCCCCTCTCCCGTCTAGCGCCTTCTCCCTCTTACCGCCCTCTCCCGTCTATGTCGCCCTCTCCCGTTAGTCTCCCTCTCCCTCCGTCTATCGCCTCTCTACCGCTCTACCCGTCTAGCCGCCGTCCCGTCTAGTCGCCCTCTCCCGTCTAGTCGCCCTTCCCGGTTAGCCGCCCTCCCGTCTAGTCGCCCTCTCCCGTCTAGCCGCCATATCCCGTCTAGCCTCCTCTCCCTCTAGTCGCCCTCTCCCGTATAGACGCCTCTCCCATCTAGTCGCCCTACTCTCCGCTCCTAACCCGTCCATCCGCCCACTTCCCGTCTAGTCGCCATCTTCCCTCTAGTCGCTCCTTCTACCCGTTTAGCCGCCCTCTTCAGTCTATGTCGTCACTCTCCGGTCTAGTTCTCGTCCCTCTACCTCTCTCCTCTCTAGCCGCCTTCTCCACTCTAGCGCCCTCTCCCGTATTATCACCCTCTCCCGTCTAGTCGCCTTCTTCAACGCCTCTACCCTCTACTACCGTCTCCCATCTAGCCGCCGTCTAAGTCGCTCTCCCCTGTCTTAGCGCCCCTCTGGTCTAGTCGCCCTCTCCTCTAGCCGCTCTCTCCCGTCTAGTCGCCTCCCGTCTAGTCGCCCTCTCCGTATAGACGCCCTTTCCCGTCTAGTCGCACCTTTCCCGTCAATCGCCCTCTCCCGTCTAGCCACCTCTCCCTCTAGCCTGGCCTTCTCTCGTCTAGTCGTCTCTCCCCTAGCGTCCTGTCCCATCTAGTCGCCCTCTCCTCTGCCCCCTCTACCCGTCTAGCCAACCTTGTCGTCTTCCCGTCTAGTCGCCCTGTCCGTCTAGCCCGTTTAGTGCTCAATCGCCCTCTCCTCTCACTTTGTAGCAGCCCTCTGTCTATCTCCTCGTCCCTCTAGTCGCTCTTCCCTCTAGGCGCCCTTTCTAGCGCCTCTCCTCTCTATTGACCCTCTCCCGTCTAGTGCCCTTCTGTCAATCGTCCCTCCAGTCGCTCTCATCTAGCCGCCATCCTAGCGCCTCTCCTAGTCGCCCTCTCCTGGCGCCTCTCCGTCTAACCGTCTCTCCCGTCTAGCCGCCCTCTCCCGTCTCCCGCCCCTCCGTTAGTCGCCTAGTCCCGTCTATCGCCCTCTCCCCAGCTCTCCCGTTACCGCCTTCTCCGTTTAGCCACCCTCTCCCGTCACCGCCTTCGAATTCTACCGTCTAGTCGCCTCTCCCGTTACCGCCCCCCGTTAGTCGCCTCTCCCGCTAGCCGCCCTCTCCAGTAGCGACTATCGCTTTAATCGCCTATCCCATCAAGTCGCCCTCTCCCCTCTAGCAGCCGTCTCCCTGCTAGCGCCCTCTCCGTCTACTCGTCCTCCCCCCTCTTGTCCTCTATCCCCTCTAGGCGCCCTCTCCCATCTAGCCGCCATCTCCCCGTCTTGTCGCCCTCTACCCCTCTAGTTACCCTCTCTAACCGCCCTCGGTAATCGTCCCTCTTCCGTCCTCTTAGTCTAGCCGCCCACTCCCATCAAGCCGCCATCTCCAAGTATGTTCGCCCTCTCCCGTGTAGTAGCCTTCTCCTGTCTCGTCGCTCTCTCCCGTCTAGCCGCCCTCTCACGTCTCGCCGCCCCCTCTCGTCTAGTCGCCCTCACCCGTCTAGTCGCCCTGTCTCTACCCACTCTCCCGTTAACCCGCCTTCTCCGTTTAGCCACCCTCTCCCGTCCAGCCGGCCTCTCGGTACGCATTATTCCGTCTACCTGCCTTCTCCCGTCTAGTCGCCATCTCCCGTTTAGCCGCCCCCTCCCGTCTAGTCGCCACCTTCCGTTTAGCCGCCCTCTTCCATGTAGTGGCACTCACTCGTTTAGCAGACCTCTCCCGTCTAGTCGCCCTCTTCCGTCTAGCCGCCCTGTCCCATGTAGTCGCCCTATCCCGTCTAGTCGCACCTCTCCTCTCTAACCGCCTTCTCCTGTCTACTCGCACTCTCCGGTCTAGTCGGCCTCTCCCTTGTAGTCGCAGTCTCCCGTCTAGTCGTTCTCTCCCGTCCTAGCGCCCTGTCCCAACTACTCGCCTTCTTCCGTATAGTCGAATTCTACCGTCTACCGCCTCTTCTAGCCACCCTCTCCCGCCTAGCCGTCCTCTCCCGCCTAGCCGAACTATCGCTTCTATTCGCCCTGTGCATCTAGTAGCCCTCTCCCCTCTAGCCGCCCTCTCCCTTCTAGCAGCCATCTCCCGTCTAGCCGCCATCTCACTTCTAGTCACCATCTACCGTCTAGTTACCCTCAGCCGTCACCCTCTCTAAACGCCCTAGGTCCTCTCCCGTCCTCTGTAGTCTAGCCGCCCTCTCCCATCAAGCTGCCATCTCCTGTCTATTTGCCCTCTCCCGTGTAGTAGCCTTCTCCTGTCTAGTCGCTCTCTCCCGTCTAGACGGACCTCTCCTCTAACCGCTCTCTCCCGTCTACTCGCCCTCTCCCGTGTAGTCGCCATCTCCCGTGTAGTCGAATTCTACCGTCTAGCCGCTTTCTCTAGCCGCCCCCTCTTGTCTAGCCCCCGATATTGCCTATTCGTCCTCTCGGGCCTAGCCGCTCTATCGCTTCTAGTCGCCCTCTGCATCTAGTCGCCCTCTCCCCTCTAGCCACACTCTTCCGTCTAGCAGCCCTCGTACGTCTAGTCGCCCTCTCACCTCTAGCCACACTCTCCCGTCTAATCGCCCTCTCCCGTCTAGCAGCCCTCGTACGTCTAGTCGCCCTCTCCCATCTAATCGCCCTCTCTCACCGTCCTCTGCCGTCTAGTCGCCCTCTGCGTCCAGCCGCCTTCTCCCCCCTAGCCGCCTTCTCCCGTCTAGCCGCCGTGTCCTGTCTACCATCTAACCGCTCTCTCACGTATAGCCGTCCTCTCCCATCTAGTCGCCCTCTCCCGTCTAGTCGCTTTCTCCACTGTAGCCACACTCTCCCGTCTAGTCGATCTCTCCCCTCTAACCGCCTTCTCCCGACTAGCCTCCCACTCCCGTCTAATCGCCCTTTCCTGTCTAGCCGCCCTCTCCAGGCTAGTCGCTCTCTCCCGTCTAGTCGCCCTCTCCCGTCTAGTCGCTCTCTACCGTCTAGTCGACGTCTCCCTTCTTGTCACCCTCTCCCGTAAGGACCCTCTCTTCCCTCTAGCTGCCGTATCCCATCTAGACGCTGTTTCCCGTCTAGTCGCCCTATCCCGTCTTGCGGTCCGCTCCGGTGTAGCAGTCTTCTCCCGAATAGTAATCAAATCCCGTCTACTCTCCTCCCCCGACAAGCACCCTTCTGCCGTATAGTCGCCCTCATCCTAGCCGCTCTGTTCACTCTAGCCGACCTCTCCAGTCTAGCAGCCCTCTCCCGTCTAGTCGCCCTTTCCCGAATAGTCGCCCTATCATTTCTAGTCGCCCTTTTGGGAATAGTCACTCTCCCGTCTAGTCGCTATCACCCCTCTTGCCACCCTACACCATCCACCCGGCCTCTCCCGTCTAGCCGTCTGTTCCCGACTAGCCGCTCTCTCCCTTCTAGCCACACTCTCCTGTCTAGTCGCTTTCTCCCGTCTCATCGTCCTCTTCCGTCAAGTCGCTGTCTCTCCTCTAGCCGCCTTCTCCCGTCTAACCGCCTCGCCCGTGTAATCGCTCTGTCCAATCTAGTCGCCCTCTCCCTTCTACTCGCACTCTCCCGTCCAGATGCCATCGTCTGGTCGCCCTCTACCGCCTAATCGGCCTCGCCCATCTAGCCTCTCAGTCCGTCTAGACGCCATCTCCCTTCTTGTCGTCCTGTCCCGTATTCACGCTCTCTCCCGTCTAGCCGCCATCTCGCGTCTCTCCCGTGTAGTCGCCCTGTTCCGTCTAGTCTCCCTCTCCCGTCCAGCCGCCTTCACTCCTCTAGCTGCCTTCTCCCGACAAGCCTCCTTCTCCTCTCTAGCCGTCTTCTCCCCTCTAACCGACCTCTCACGCATAGCCGAACTCTACCATCTAGTAGCCCTCTCCCGTCACAATATCCCCTCCAGTCGTCCTCACCCGTATAGGCGCCCTTTCCCTCCTAACGTCGTCCTCACCCGTATAGAAGCTCACTACCCTCTATCCGCCTTCTCCCGTCTAGCGACACTCTGCAGTGTAGTCGTCCTCTTCTGTCTAGTCTTCCTCTCCTGTCTAGCCGCTTCCACCCCTCTAGCCGTCTTCTCCCGTCTTGCCACCCTTTCCTCCTTAGCCGTCTTCTACCCCTCTAATCGCCCTCTCCCGCATTGTCGCCCTCTCCCGTCTAGCAGACCTCTCCCTTATACTCGTCAAATCCTGTCTACCCGCCTTCTCCCGACAAGCAGTCCGCTACCGTATAGTCGTCCTCTCCCTAGCTGCTCTCTTCCCTCTAGCCGTCCTGTTCAGTCTAGCCGCATTCTCCCGTCTAATCGCCCTCTCCGTCTAGCCGTCCTCTCTCGTCTAGTCCCCATGTCACGTCTAGTCGCCCTCTACCTTCTAGCCGACCTCTCCCGTCTGGTGGCCCTCTCCGTCTAATCGTCCTCTCACTTCTAGTCGCCCTTTACATAATAGTCACCCTCTCCCGTCTAGTCGCTTTCTCCCCACTAGCCGCCCTCCCTCTCCACCCGTCCTCTCCCGTCTAGCCGCCTATTCCCGACTAGTCGAGTCCTCCCTTCTAGCCGCGCTCTCCTGCCTAGGAACCCACTCCCGTCTAGCCGTCCTCTCCCATACATCAGCCCTCTTCCGTCTCATCGCCCTCTCCCGTCTAGTCGCTGTCTCCCCTCTAGCCGCCTTCTCCCGTCTAGCCGCCTCCCACGTCTAATCGCTCTCACCCATCTAGTCCCCCTCTCCCGAATAGTCACCCTCTGCCGTCTAGTCACTCTCTCCGGTCTAACCACACTCTCCCGTCAAGTCACCCTGTCCCGTGTTGTCGCCTTCTCCTGTCCAGTCACCCTCTGTGGCCGCCCACTATCGTCTAGCCGCCCTCTCCCGTCTGGACGTGCTCACATGTATAGTCGCCCTCTCCCTTCTAGCCGCGCTCTCCCGTCTAGTCGCCCTCTCCCGTCCAGCCGCCCTCTCTCATACATCAGCCCTCTCCCGTCTCATCGCCCTCTCCCTTCAAGTCGCTGTCTCCCGTCTTGCCGCCTCGCCCGTCTTATCGCCCTCTACAATCTAGTCGCATTCTCCACATAGTCGCCCTCTCCCGTCTAGCAGCCCTCTCCCGTATAGTCGTCAAAAAATGTCTACCCACCCTCTCCCGACAAGCAGCCCTCAACCGTACAGTCGCCCTCTCCTTAGCCGCACTCCTCCCTCTAGCCACCCTCTCCAGTATTGCCGTCTTCTCCCGCATAATCGTCCTCTCCGTCAGGCGGCCCTCTCCCGTCTAGTCCCCCTGTCCCGTCTAGTCGCCCTCTACTTTCTAGCCGCCCTCTCCCGTCTTGTCGCCCTCTCCCGTCTAGTCGCCCTCTCACTTCTAGTCGCCCCTTCCCGAATAGTCACCCTCTCCAGTCTAGTCGCTGTCTCCCCTGTAGCCGCCCTCCCCCTCCAACCGTCCTCTCCTGTCTAGCAGCCTTCTCTCGAGTAGCCGCTCTCTCCCATCTAGGCACACTCTCCTGTCTAGTCACACTCTCCCGTCTCATCGCCCTCTTCCGTCTAGTCGTTGTCTCCCCTCTAGCCGCCCTCTCCCGTCTAGCCGCCTCGCCCGTCTTATCGCCTTCTACAATCTAGTCGCCCTCTCCTGTCTACACCGTCTAGTCAGACCTTCTACCGCCCTCTCCCGTCTAACCGCTCTGTCCTGTCTAGAAACGATCTCCCCTATAGTCGTCCTCTCCCGCATAAATGCTCTCTCACGTCTAGCCGCCCTCTCCCCTCTAGCCCCCCTCTCCAGTGTAGTCGCCCTGTTCCGTCTAATCTCCCTCTCCCGTCTAGTCTCCTTCTTCCTTGTAGCCGCATTCACCCCTCTAGCCGCATTCTCCCGTCTAGCCGCCCTCTCACGTCTAGTCTCTGTCTCCCCTCTTGCCGCCGTCTCCCATCTAGTCGTCATTTCCCATCTAGTCGCCCTCTCCATTATTGTCGCCTTCTCCCGTCCGGTCACACTGTCTGTCCGCCCACTACCGCCTAGCCGCCTTCTCCCGTCTAGTCGCCCTCACACGTCTAGTCGCTCTCTCCCCTCTAGCCGCCTTCTCCAGTCTAGCAGCCTAGCCCGTCTAATCGCACTCACCCATCTAGTCGCCCTCTTCCGTCTAGTCGCCCTCTGCCGTTTAGTCGCCCTCTGCGTGTTGCCGCCTTCTCCCGTCTAGTCGTTCTGTAAAGTCTAGTCGCCCTCTCCCGAATAGTCATTCTCTCCCCTCTAGCCACCCTCTCCCGTCTAGCCGCCCTCTCTCTTCTAGGCGCGCTCTTCCGTCTTGTCGCCCTCTACCTTCTAGTCGCCATCTCCAGCCGCTCTCTCCCATCTAGCACACTCTCCTGTCTTGTCGCCCTATTCAGTCTCATCGCCCACTACCGTCTAGTCGTCCGCTCCCGTGTTGTCGCCCTCTCCCGTTATTGCCGCCGTATCTCGTCTAGTTGCCCTATCCGTTCTAACCGCTGTTCTCTCACGTCTAGCCGCGCTCTCCCGTCTAGCCATCGATTCCCGTATAGCCGTCCTCTCTTCTTTAGCCGACCTCTCCCGTCTAGCCGCCCTTTCCCGACTAGTCGCACTCTACCATCTGGCTACCCTATTCACCCTCTCCCATCTAGTCGCTTTCTCCCATCTAATCGCCAATCCCCTCTAACCGACCTCTTTCGTCTAGCCGCCCTTTCCCGGCTAGGCACCCTTTACCATCTAGCCACCCTATTCACACTCTCCCGTGTAGTCGCCTTCTCCCGTCTAGTCGCCCACTCCCGTCTAGCCGCCCTCTTTCGTCTAGTCGCCCTCTTCCGTTTAGTCACCCTTTACCATCTAGCCACCCTATTCACACTCTCCCGTATAGTCGCCTTCTCCCGGCTAGTCGACCACTTCCGTCTAGTCGCCCTCTCCACTCTAACCGGCTTTTCAATCTAGCCACCCTATTCACCCTGTCCCGTACAGTCGCCCACTCCCGTCTAATCGCCCACTACCGTCTAGCCGTCCTGTTTCGTCTGGTCGCCCTCTCCCGTCTAGTTGTCTTCTCTAACTGCCTTTTCCCGGCTAGTCGCCCTCTCCCCTCTTGCCGCCGTCTCCCATCTAGTCGCCATTTCCCATCTAGTCGCCCTCTCCATTATTGTCGCCTTCTCCCTTCCAGTCACTCTCTCTAGTCGCCCACTACCGTCTCGCAGACTTTTCCCGTCTAGCCGCCCTCTCCCGTTTAGTCGTTCTGTAAAGTCTAGTCGCCCTCTTCCGAATAGTCACCCTCTCCCGTATTGTCGCCTTCTCCCGTCTAGTCGTTCTGTAAAGTCTCGTCGCCCTCTCCCGAATAGTCACCTTCTCCCGTCTAGTCGCTCTCTCTGGTCTAGCCACACTCTCCCGTCTAGCCGTCCTCTCCCGTGTAGTCGCCCTCTCCCTTCTAGCCGCGCTCTTCCGTCTAGTCGCTCTCTACCTTCTACCCGCCATCTCCAGTCTGGTCGCCCTCTCCCGTCTAATCGCCGCCTCACTTCTAGTCGCCCTTTACCAAATAGCCACCCTCTCCCGTCTAGTCGCCGTCTCCCCACTAGCCGCCCTCCCCTCCGCCCGTTTAGCCGCCTACTCCCGACTAGCCGCTCTCTCCCATCTAGCCAAACTCTCCTGTCTTGTCGCCCTCTCCCATCTATTCGCCCTCCCCCGTCTAGTCGCCCTCTCCCGTCTAGTCGCCCTCTGCCGTCTTGTCGCCTTCTCCCGTCTAGTCGCTCTGTCAAGTCTAGCAGCCCACTCCCGAATAGTCGCCCTCTCCCGTCTAGTCGCCCTCTCCCTTCTTGCCGCGCTCTTCCGACTAGTCGCCCTCTACCTTCTAGCCGCCATCTCCAGACTTGTCGCCCTCTCCCGTCTAATCGCTCTCTCACTTCTAGTCGCCCTTATAAGAATAGTCACTCTCTCCCGTCTAGTCGCTGTCTCCCCACTAGCCGCCTTCTCCTGTCTAGCCGTCTCCCCCGTCTAATCGCTCTTTTCCATCTAGTCGCTCTCTCTCTCGTCTAGATGCCCTGTCACGTCTAGTCGCCCTCTGCCGAATAGTCACCCTCTCCCGTCTAGCCACACTCTCCCGTCAAGTCGCCCTCTCCCGTAATGTCGTCTTCTTCGGTCCAGTTATCCTCTCTGGCCGCCCAATACTGTCTAGCCGCCCTCTCCCGTGTAGCTGCCATCTCACGTCTACTCGCCATCGCCCTTCTAGCTGCCCTCTCCCGCAAAGTCGCCCTCTCCCGTCTAGCAGCCCTCTCCCGTACAGTCGTCAAATCGTATAGTCGACCTCTTCCAAACCACTCTCTTCCCTCTAGCAGCCCTCTCCACTCTAGCCGCCTTCTCCCGTCTAATCGCCTTCTCCGTGTAGCCGTCCTCTCCCGTGTAGTCGACCTGTCCCTTCTTGTCGCCGTCTCCGGTCTAGTCGCCCTCTCCTCTCTAGTCGCTTTCTCCCGTCTAATCGCCCTCTCCGTGTAGCCGTCCTCTCCCGTGTAGTCGACCTGTCCCTTCTTGTCACCCTCTCCCGTTTGGACGCTCTCTCCCCTCTAGCAGCCTTTTCCCATCTAGTCGCTCTCTCCCGTCTAATCGCTCACTACCGTCTAGCCGTCCTGTTTCGTTTAGTCGCCCTCTCCCGTCTAGTTGTCTTCTCTAACTTCCTTTTCCCGGCTAGTCGCCCTCACGCTTCTAGTCGCCCACTCCCGTCTAGCCGCACTCTTTCGTCTCGACGCCCTCTCCCGTGTAGTCGCCATTTCTTACCGCCCTGTCCCGTCTAGTCGCCCTCTCCCGTTTAGTCGTCCTCCCCCTCTCTCCCCCTTTCACATATAGCCGCCCTCTCCCGTTTAGCCGCCCTATCCCGTCTAATCGCCCTCTCCCATGTAGTCGCCTTCTCCCTTGTAGTCACCCTCTCTCGTCTAGCCGACCTCTTCCGTCTAGCCGCCCTATCCCACGTAATCGCCCTCTCCCGTCTACTCGCACCTCACCTCTCTAACGCCTTCTCCCGTCTACTCGCCCTCTCCCGTCTAGTTGGCCTCTCCCGGGTAGTCGCGTTCTGCCGTCTAGTCGTTCTCTCCCATCCTAGCGTCCTGTCCCATCTACTCGCCTTCGAATTCTACCGTCTAGCCGCCTCTTCTAGCCACCCTCTCCCGTCTACACGCCCCATACCGATTAGTCGTCCTCTCCCGCCTAGCCGCCCTCTCCCGTCTAGCCGAACTATCGCTTATAATCGCCCAGTGCATCTAGTCGCCCTCTCCCCTCTCGCCGCCCTCTCCCTGCTAGCAGCCCTCTCCAGTCTACTCGTCCTCGCCCGTCTTGTCGCTCTATCCCCTCTAGGCGCCCTCTACCGTCTAGTTACCCTCTCTAACCGCCCTCGGTAGTCGTCCTCTTCCGTCCTCTGTAGTCTAGCCGCCCACTCCCATCAAGCCGCCATCTCCAAGTATGTTCGCCCTCTCCCGTGTAGTCGCCCTCTTCCGTCTAGCCGCCCTCTCCCATGTAGTCGCCCTCTCCCGTCTAGTCGCACCTCTCCTCTCTAACCGCCTTCTCCCGTCTACTCGCACTCTCCGGTCTAGTCGGCCTCTCCCTTGTAGTCGCAGTCTCCCGTCTAGTCGTTCTCTCCCGTCCTAGCGCCCTGTCCCAACTACTCGCCTTCTTCCGTATAGTCGAATTCTACCGTCTACCGCCTCTTCTAGCCACCCTCTCCCGCCTAGCCGTCCTCTCCCGCCTAGCCGAACTACCGCTTTTATTCGCCCTGTGCATCTAGTAGCCCTCTCCCCTCTAGCAGCCCTCTCCCTTCTAGCAGCCATCTCCCGTCTAGCCGCCATCTCACTTCTAGTCACCATCTACCGTCTAGTTACCCTCAGCCGTCACCCTCTCTAAACGCCCTAGGTCCTCTCCCGTCCTCTGTAGTCTAGCCGCCCTCTCCCATCAAGCTGCCATCTCCTGTCTATTTGCCCTCTCCCGTGTAGTAGCCTTCTCCTGTCTAGACGCTCTCTCCCGTCTAGACGGACCTCTCCTCTAACCGCTCTCTCCCGTCTACTAGCCCTCTCCCGTGTAGTCGCCGTTTCCCGTGTAGTCGAATTCTACCGTCTAGCCGCTTTCTCTAGCCGCCCCCTCTCGTCTAGCCCCCCGATATTGCCTATTCGTCCTCTCGGGCCTAGCCGCTCTATCGCTTCTAGTCGCCCTCTGCATCTAGTCGCCCTCTCCCCTCTAGCCACACTCTTCCGTCTAGCAGCCCTCGTACGTCTAGTCGCCCTCTCACCTCTAGCCACACTCTCCCGTCTAATCGCCCTCTCCCGTCTAGCAGCCCTCTCCCGTCTAGTCGCCCTCTCCCATCTAATCGCCCTCTCTCACCGTCCTCTGCCGTCTAGTCGCCCTCTGCGTCCAGCCGCCTTCTCCCCCCTAGCAGCCTTCTCCCGTCTAGCCGCCGTGTCCTGTCTAGCCGCCTTCTACCATCTAACCCCTCTCTCAGGTATAGCCGTCCTCTCCCATCTAGTCGCCCTCTCCCGTCTAGTCGCTTTCTCCACTGTAGCCACACTCTCCCGTCTAGTCGATCTCTCCCCTCTAACCGCCTTCTCCCGACTAGCCTCCCACTCCCGTCGAATCGCCCTTTCCTGTCTAGCCGCCCTCTCCAGGCTAGTCGCTCTCTCCCGTTTAGTCGCCCTCTCCCGTCTAGTCGCTCTCTCCCGTCTAGTCGACGTCACCCTTCTTGTCACCCTCTCTCGTAAGGACCCTCTCTTCCCTCTAGCTGCCGTATCCCATCTAGA
This sequence comes from Ridgeia piscesae, assembly GCA_025642075.2. Lineage (NCBI taxonomy): Eukaryota > Metazoa > Annelida > Polychaeta > Sabellida > Siboglinidae > Ridgeia > Ridgeia piscesae. The sequence goes on from JAODUO010002063.1 coordinate 79,482, forward strand.
CGCTGTTTCCCGTCTAGTCGCCCTATCCCGTCTTGCGGTCCGCTCCCGTGTAGCAGTCCTCTCCCGAATAGTAATCAAATCCCGTCTACTCTCCTCCCCCGACAAGCACCCTTCTGCCCTTTCCCGAATAGTCGCCCTATCACTTCTAGTCGCCCTTTTGGGAATAGTCACTCTCTCGTCTAGTCGCTATCACCCCTCTTGCCACCCTCCCCATCCACCCGGCCTCTCCCGTCTAGCCGTCTGTTCCCGACTAGCCGCTCTCTCCCTTCTAGCCACACTCTCCTGTCTAGTCGCTTTCTCCCGTCTCATCGCCCTCTTCCGTCAAGTCGCTCTCTCTCCTCTAGCCGCCTTCTCCCGTCAAACCGCCTCGCCCGTGTAATCGCTCTGTCCAATCTAGTCGCCCTCTCCCTTCTACTCGCACTCTCCCGTCCAGATGCCATCGTCTGGTCGCCCTCTACCGCCTAATCGGCCTCGCCCTTCTAGCCGCTCTGTCCGTCTCTGGGAGAAGGCCGCTAGACGGGAGAAGGCGGCTAGACGGTAGAACGCGACTAGACGGGAGAGCGATGCTAGACGGGAGAGGCCGGTTAGAGAAGGCGGCTAGACGGGAGAGGACGACTAGACGGGAGATGACAGCTGCAAAGGAGAGGGCGACTAGACGGGAGAGGGCGGCTAGAGGGGAGTCAGCGAGTAGACAGGAAAGGACGACTAGAAGGAAGAGGACGGAGAGACTGGAGAGGTCGGTTAGAGGGGAAAGGGCTTCGAAACGGGAGTTGGCGGCTACAGAGGGCGTCTAGAGGGGAGATGGTGATCAGACGGTAGACGTCGGTTAGAGAGGGCGACTAGACTGGAGAGGGTGGGTACCCGAGAGAGGGCGGCTGGACAGGTGAGGCCGACTTGAAGGGAGAGGACGACTTGACGGTAGAGGACCATTACACGGCAGAGGGCGGCTACAGAGAGGGTGACTACACGGGATAGGACGACTAGACAGTAGAGGGCGGCTGAAAAGGAGAGGTCGACTAGACGAGAGGGGGCGACTAGATGGGAGAAAACAGCTATACATGAGAGGGCGGTTAGAGGGGAGAAGGCGGCTACACAAGAGACGGCAGCTAGAAGGGAGAACGCGGCTTGAGGGGAGAAGGCGGCTAGACGGAAGAGGACGACTAGACGGCAAAGGGCGACTAGAAAGGAGAGAGCGGCTAGACGGAAAAGGGCGACCAGACGGGAGAGGATGGCTGCAAAGAAAAGGGCGACTAGACGGAAAAGGGCGGCTAGAGGGGAGACGGCGAATAGACAGGAAAGGACTACTTGACGGGAGAGGACGGCCGGACTGGAGAGGGCATTTGGAGGGGAAAGGGCGACTAGACGGATGAAGGCGGCTAATGAGGGCGACTAGTCTGAAGATGGCGATCAGACGGGAGATGGCGGCTAGAGAGAGCGACTAGACGGGAGAGGCGGGTACCCGAGAGAGGGCGGCTAGACGTGAGAGGACGACTTGACGGGAGCGGACGACTAGACGGGAAAGCACGGCTAAACGGGAGAAAACGGCTAGACTGGAGTGGGCAGATACATGGAATAGGACGAATAGTCTGGCGAAGGCGGCTAGACTAGAGAGAACGGCTAGACGGGAGAGGGCAACAAGACGGGAGAGGGCGACTAGACGCAGAAGGCGACTAAACGGGAAAGTGCGGCTAGATGTTAGAGGGCGGCTAGACGAGAGTGGGCGTCTAAACGGGAGATGGCGACTAGACGGGAGAAGGCGGGTAGACGGGAGAATGCGTAAAGAGAGGGAGAAGACGACTAGAATGGCGAAGGCTTCTAGACGGGAGAGGACAGATAGACGGGAGAGGGCGACTAGACGGGAGAGGGCGCTTTGAGGGGAGAGGGCGACAATACGTATCAGGGCGGCTAGACGGGAGAGGGCGATTAGACGGAGAGGGCGATTAGACACGAGACGGCGACTAAAATGGAGAAGGCGGCTAGACGGGAGAGTACGACTTGACGGGAGAAGGCTAGGCGGGAGAGGACGACTAGACGATATGGGGCGGCTAGACGGGAGAGGGCGGCTAGAGAAGGTGGCTAGGCGGTATAATTCGACTAGACGGAAGAGTTCGAGTACATGGGACAGAGAGCCTGGGTGGGAGCGAGCGACTGGACGGAGAGGGCGACTACACGGGAGACGGTGACTAGAAGGGAGGGCGAGTAGACGGGAGAGGTCGGTTGGAGAGGAGAGGTGCGAATAGACGGGAGAGGTCGGTTGGAGAGGAGATGTGCGAGTAGACGGGGGAGGACGACTACACGGGAGAGGGCGGCCAAACGGAAGAGGGCGACTAGACGGGAGAGGACGGCTAGATGGGAGAGGGTGACTACAAGGGAGAGGGCGCCTAGACGGGAGAGGCCGGCCAAACGGAACAGGGCGACTAGACGGAAGAGGACGGCTAGACGGAGAGGGTGACTACAAGGGAGAGGGCGACTAGACGGGAGAGGACGGCCAAACGGAAGAGGGCGACAAGACGGGAGAGGACGGCTAGACGGGAGAGGGTGACTACAAGAGAGAGGGCGACTAGACGGGAGAGGGCGACTAGACGGGAGAGGGCGACTAGACGGGAGACGGCGGCTAAACGGGAGAGGTCGGCTTCAGGGTTGAGGGCGGCATGACGGTAGAGGGCGGCCATTGAGGGCGACTAGACGGGATGGGAAGACTAGACGGGATATAGCGACTAGAAGGGAGAGGGCGGCTTGACGGTAGACGGGGGCTAGAGGGGAGAAGGCGAATAGGTTGGAGATTTCGCCTAGACGGGATTGGGCGACTAGACTGAAGAGGACGACAAGACGGAAGACGGCGACTAGACGAGAAAGGGTGGCAAGACCGGAGAGGGCGACAAGATGGAAGAGGGCGACTAGACAGCAGAGGGCGACTAGACGGGAAATGATGACAAGAAGGGAGATGTCGACTAGACGGGAGAGAGCGACTAGACGGGAGAGGGCGACAAGACCGGACAGTGCGACTAGCCGGGAGAGGGCGGCTAGACGGGAAAGGGCGATTAGAGGGAGTGGGCGGCTAGACGGGAGAAGAGGGGATTAAGCGACTAGACGAGATAGGGCGACTAGACGGTAGATGGCGTCTATAGAGTAGAGGACGGCTGGAAGGGAGAGGACGACTAGATGGCAGAGGACGGTGAAATAGAGAGAGAGAGCGATTAGGTGGAAGAAGAAGGGAGATGTCGACTAGACGGGAGAGAGCGACTAGACGGGAGAGGGCGACAAGACCGGACAGTGCGACTAGCCGGGAGAGGGCGACTAGACGAGAGAGGGCGGCTAGAGGGGAGACGGCGACTAGACAGGAGAGTGCGACTAGATGGGAGAGGACGGCTAGACGGGAGAGGACAGCTAGAGTGCGGATGGATGGGTGAGGACAACTAGACGGTAGAGATCGACTAGACGGAGAGTGAGGCTAGAGTGGAGAACGCGGGTAGAGGGCGACTAGACGTGACAGGGCGACTAGATGAGAGAGGGCGAGTAGACGGGAGAGTGTGGCTAAACGGGAGAGGGCTACTAGTCGGGAGGAGGCGAGTATATGGGAAAGACTGGCTAGACGGTAGATGGCGGCCAGAAGGTCCGACTAGAGGGTGTAGGGCGACTAGTCGGCAAAGGGAGACCAGACGGGAAGGGGGGCTAGAGTGGAGAGGGCGACTAGATGGGAGAGGGCGACTATTCGTGAGGGTGCGACTATGCCGAAGAGGGGATAGGGGATGTATGGGAGAGCGCGGCTAGACGGGAATGGGCGACTAGACGGCAGAGCGCGGTTAGAGGGAGAGGGCGACTAGACGTGAGAGGGCGGAAAGACGAGAGAGGGTGGGTAGACGGTAATGGGCGTCAGGAGAGGGTTACTGGACGGGAGAATGCGATAATAAGGGAGAGGGCGACTGGGCGGGAGAGGACGACTATACGGGAGAGGGCTGCAAGACGGAAGAGGTCGGATAGATGGTAGAGGGCGGATGGAGGTGAGAGTGCGACTATACGGGAAAGGGCGATCAGACGGGAGAGGGCGACTATATACGAGAATAGGGCTGCTTGAGTGGGCGACTAAAAAGGAGAGACCGACTAGATGGGACAAGGCGACTAGACGGGAGAGGGCGACTAGACGGGAGAGGGCGACTAGACGGGACAGGTCGACTAGACGGGATAGGACGGCTATACGTGAGAGGATGGTTAGAGGGAGAAGGCGGCTAGAGAGGAGACGGCGACTAGACGGGAGAAGGCGGCCAGAGGGGATAGGCGGCCAGAGTGGAGAGTGTGGCTAGAAAGGAGTCGACTGGACGGGACAAGGCGGCTAGAAGGGAGACGGCGCCAGACGGACAGTGCACATAGACGGCAGAGATCGAGTAGACGGGAGAGTGTGGCTAGAGGGGAGAGGTGGCTAGACGGGAGAGGACGTCTATACGGGAGAAAGGCGGCTAGACGATAGGTGCGGACAGTAGAAGGCGACCAAAGGGAGAGGACGAAGAGAGGGGAAACGGCGATTGGATGGGAGACGGCGGCTAGAGGGAGAGAGCGACTAGACAGGAGAGGGTGACAGAAGGGAGAGGGCGACAAGACGGGAGAGGGCGACTATATCGGAAAGAGCGGCTAGAGGGGAGACGGTGACTAGACGTGAGAGGAGACTAGACGGGGAGGTCGAGAAGACGGGGAGAGGGCGACTAGACGGAGAGGGTCTCTAGACGTGAGAGGGCGGCTAGAGTGGAAAATGCGGCTAGAGGGAGACGGCGCCTAGGAGCGAGGAGAAGGCACTAGAGGGAGAAGGCGGCTAGACGGGAGAAGGCGATTAGACGACAGAGGGCGACTAGACGGGAGAGGGATACTAGAAGGGATAGGGCGGCTAGAGAAGGCGGCTTGACGGGAGACGGCGACCAGACGGGTGAAGGAGGCTAGTGAGGCGACTAGACGAGAGAGCACGACTAAACGTTATGGGGTTGTTAGACGGGAGAGTGTAGCTAGAGAGGGCGGCTAGACGGGAGAGGGCGACTTGACGGTGGAGTGCGACTAGACTGGAGAGGGCGACTAGACGGAAGAGGGCGGGTACCCGGAAAAGGGCGGCTAGACGGGTGAGGGCGACTTGGCGGGAGAGGACGACTTGACGGCAGAGGACGACTAGACGGGTGGGGGCGGCTGAAAAGGAGAGGGCGACTAGAGGGGAGAGGGCGGCTAGAAGGAAGAGGGCGACTACACGAGAGAGGACGACTATGCCGAAGAGGGCTCATGTATTTGAGAGGGCGACAAGACGGGAAAGGGCGACTAGACGGGAGAGCGCGTTTAGAGGGGAGAGGGCGACTAGACGTGAGAGGGCGGAAAGACGGGAGAGGACGGCTATGCGGTAATGGGCGGCAAGAGAGTGTCACTGGACGGGAGAATGCGACAATAATGGAGAGGGCGACTGGAGAGTGCGACTATACGGGAGAGGGCTGCAAGACGGGAAAGGGCGACTAGAGAGAGCGACTAGACCGGAAAGAGCAACTAGACGGGAGAAGGCGGCTAGACAGGAGAGGGCGGCTAGACGGGAGAGGGCGGCTAGACGGTAGAATACGGCCGGAGAGGGCGATTAGAAGGGAGAGGGCGAAAAGACTGGAGAGAGCGACTAGACGGAAGAGGTCGGCTAGATGGTAGAGGGCGGCTGGAGGTGAGAGTGCGACTATACGGGAAAGGGCGACCAGAAGGGAGAGGGCGACTATATACGAGAGGAGGGTTGCTAGAGTGGGCGACTAGAAAGGATAGAGCGACTAGATGGGACAGGGCGACTAGACGGGAGAGGGCGACTAGACGGGAGAGGGCGACTAGACGGGACAGGTCGACTAGACGGGAGATGGCGACTAGACGGGACAGGTCGACTAGACGGGAGAGGACGGCTATACGTGAGAGGATGGTTAGAGTGGAGAAGGCGGCTAGAGAGGAGACGGCGACTAGACGGGAGAAGGCGGCCAGAAGGGATCAGGCAGCCAGAGTGGAGTGTGTGGCTAGAAAGGAGTCGACTGGACGGGACAAGGCGGCTAGAAGGGAGACGGCGGCCAGACGCGACAGTGCACATAGACGGCAGAGATCGAGTAGACGGGAGAGTGTGGCTAGAGGGGAGAGGGTGGGTAGACGGGAGAGGACGTCTATACGGGAGAGGGCGGCTAGACGATAGTGGGCGGCCAGAGAGGGTGACCGGACAGTAGAAGGCGACCATAAGGGAGAGGACGAAGAGACGGGAAACGGCGATTGGATGGGAGACGGCGGCTAGAGGGGAGAGAGCGACTAGACAGGAGAGGGTGACAAGAAGGGAGAGGGCGACAAGACGGGAGAGGGCGACTATATCGGAAAGAGCGGCTAGAGGGGAGACGGCGACTAGACGTGAGAGGACGACTAGACGGGGAGGTCGAGAAGACGGGAGAGGGCGACTAGACAGGAGAGGGCCACTAGACGTGAGAGGGCGGCTAGAGGGGGAAATGCGGCTAGAGAGGAGACGGCGGCTAGACGGGAGAAGGCGGCTAGAGGGGAGAAGGCGGCTAGACGGGAGAAGGCGACTAGACGACAGAGGGCGACTAGACGTGAGAGCACGACTAAACGTTATGGGGCTGTTAGACGGGAGAGTGTAGCTAGAGAGGGCGGCTAGAAAGGATAGAGCGACTAGATGGGACAGGGCGACTAGACGGGAGAGGGCGACTAGACGGGAGAGGGCGACTAGACGGGACAGGTCGACTAGACGGGAGAGTGTGGCTAGAGTGGAGAAGGCGGGTAGATGTGAGAGAGGGTAGAGGGCGACTAGATGGGTGAGAACGGCTATACGAGAGAGGGCTACTAGTCGGGAGGGGGCGAGTATATGGGAGAGACTGGCTAGACAGTAGATGGCGGCCAGAAGGTCCGGCTAGACGGTGTAGGGAGACTAGTCGGCAAAGGGAGACCAGACGGGAAGGGGTCCAGAGTGGAGAGGGCGACTAGAAGGGAGAGGGCGACTATTCGTGAGAGGGCGACTATGCCGAAGAGTGCTGATGTATGGGAGAGCGCGGCTAGACGGGAATGGGCGACTAGACGGGAGAGCGCGGTTAGAGGGAGAGGACGACAAGACGTGAGACGGCGGAAAGACGAGAGAGGGTGGGTAGACGGTAATGGGCGGCAGGAGAGGGTTAATGGACGGGAGAATGCGATAATAAGGGAGAGGGCGACTGGACGGGAGAGGACGACTATACGGGAGAGGGCTGCAAGACGTGAGAGGGTGACTAGAGAGAGCGGCTAGACAGGAGAGAGCAACTAGACGGGAGAAGGCGGCTAGACAGGAGAGGGCGGCTAGACGGGAGAGGGCGGCTATACGGTAGAGGTCGGCCAGAGAGGGCGACTAGAAGGGAGAGTGCGAAAATATGGGAGGGAGCGACTAGACGGAAGAGGTCGGATAGATGGTAGAGGGCGGCTGGAGGTGAGAGTGCGACTATACGGGAAAGGGCGATCAGACGGGAGAGAGCGACTATATACGAGAATAGGGCTGCTTGAGTGGGCGACTAAAAAGGAGAGACCGACTAGATGGGACAAGGCGACTAGACGGGAGAGGGCGACTAGACGGGAGAGGGCGACTAGACGGGACAGGTCGACTAGACGGGAGAGGACGGCTATACGTGAGAGGATGGTTAGAGGGGAGAAGGCGGCTAGAGAGGAGACGGCGACTAGACGGGAGAAGGCGGCCAGAGGGGATAAGGCAGCCAGAGTGGAGAGTGTGGCTAGAAAGGAGTCGACTGGACGGGACAAGGCGGCTAGAAGGGAGACGGCGGCCAGACGGGACAGTGCACATAGACGGCAGAGATCGAGTAGACGGGAGAGTGTGGCTAGAGGGGAGAGAGTGGCTAGACGGGAGAGGACGTCTAGACGGGAGAGGGCGGCTAGACGATAGTGGGCGGCCAGAGAGGGTGACCGGACAGTAGAAGGGAGAGGACGAAGAGACGGGAAACGGCGATTGGATGGGAGACGGCGGCTAGAGGGGAGAGAGCGACTAGACAGGAGAGGGTGACAAGAAGGGAGAGGGCGACAAGACGGGAGAGGGCGACTATATCGGAAAGAGCGGCTAGAGGGGAGACGGCGACTAGACGTGAGAGGACGACTAGACGAGAAGACGGGAGAGGGCGACTAGACAGGAGAGGGCCACTAGACATGAGAGGGCCGCTAGAGGGGGAAATGCGGCTAGAGAGGAGACGGCGGCTACAAGGGAGAAGGCGGCTAGAGGGGAGAAGGCGGCTAGACGGGAGAAGGCGACTAGACGACAGAGGGCGACTAGACGGGAGAGGGATACTAGACGGGTGAGGGCGACTTGGCGGGAGAGGACGACTTGACGGCACAGGACGACTAGACGGGTGGGGGCGGCTGAAAAGGAGAGGGCGACTAGAGGGGAGAGGGCGGCTAGAAGGAAGAGGGCGACTACACGGGAGAGGGCGACTATGCCGAAGAGGGCTGATGTATTTGAGAGGGCGACAAGACGGGAGAGAGCGACTAGACCGGAAAGAGCAACTAGACGGGAGAAGGCGGCTAGACAGGAGAGGGCGGCTAGACGGGAGAGGGTGGCTAGACGGTAAAGTACGGCCAGAGAGGTCGACTAGAAGGGAGAGGGCGAAAAGACTGGAGAGAGCGACTAGACGGAAGAAGTCGGCTAGATGGTAGAGGGCGGCTGGAGGTGAGAGTGCGACTATACGGGAAAGGGCGACCAGAAGGGAGAGGGCGACTATATACGAGAGGAGGGTTGCTAGAGTGGGCGACTAGAAAGGATAGAGCGACTAGATGGGACAGGGCGACTAGACGGGAGAGGGCGACTAGACGGGAGAGGGCGACTAGACGGGACAGGGCGGATAACGGGAGAGGGCGGTTAGGGAGGGCGACTAGACCGGAATAGGCGACAACAGGGGAATGGGCAACAATAGGGAAGACGGCGGCTAGATGGGAGACGGCGTCTAGAGGGCACAGGTTGACTAGACGGGATAGGGCGACTACACGTGAGATTGCGACTAGACGGGAGATGCCGACAAGATGGGAGGGGGCGACTAGGCGGCAGAGGGCGACTAGACGGGAGATGGCGACAAGAAGGGAGAGGTCGACCAGACGAGCGAGGGCGACTAGACGGAAGACGTCTGCCAGAAGGAAGACGACGGCTAGAGGGGAGAGGGCGACTAGACGGGTGTCTCCCCTCTAACCGATTTCTCCCTTCTAGTCGCCCTCTCCCGTTTAGCCGCCCTCTCTCGCCCTCTGCCCTCTAACGGCCGTCTCCCGTCTAGCCGCCCTCTCCCATCTAGTGTTTTTCTCACGTCTAGCCGCCCTCTCCTGTCTAATCACCTTCTCCCTTCTTGTCGCCCTCTACCGTCTAGTCGGTCTCTCCCGTCTATTTGCCCTCTCCCTTCTTGTCGTCCTCTCCCGTTTAGTCGCCCTCTCCCGTCTTGTAGCATTCTCCCGTCTAGTCGCCATCTACCGTTTAGCCGCCCTTTCCCGTCTAGTCGCCCTCTCCCGTCTAGTCGCTCTCTCCCCTCTAACATCTTTCTCCCTTCTAGCCGAAGACTCCTGTCTAATCACCTCTCCCGTCTAGCCGCCTTCTCCCGTCTTACCGCCCTCTCCCGTATATCCACCCTCTCCCGTTTAGCAGCACTCTCACACCCTCTACCCTCTAACTACCGTCTCCCATCTAGCCGCCGTCTCAAGACTAGTCGCCCTCTCCCCTCTAGTCTCTCCCATATAGCCGCCCCCTCCCGTCTTGTCGCCCTCTCTTGTCTAGCCGCTCTATCCCGTCTAGATACCATCTCTCGTCTAGTCGTCCTCTCCCGTATAGACGCCCTTTCCCGGCTAGCCACACACTCCCGTCAAATCGCCCTCTCCCTTCTAGCCGCCATCTCCTCTCTAGCCTCCTTCTGCTCTCTAACCGCCCTCTCACATATAGCCGTCCTCTCCCATCTAGTCGCCCTCTGCCCTCTCCCACCTCTACCCGCCTTCTCCACACTAGCCACACTCTCCCGTCTTGTCGATCTATCCCATCTAGTCGCCCTCTCCTGTCTAGACGCCCTTTCATCTCAAGTCGCACTCTCCCTCCATCCACGCTCTCCCATCTAGCCGACATATTTCGTCTAGTCACTCTCTCCCGTCTAGTCGCCCTCTCTGGCCGCCCTCTACCGTCTAACCGCCGTCTCCAGTCTTGCCGCCGTCTCCTGTCTAATCGCCCTCTCCGTCTGGGCGCCCTTTCCCGTTTAGTCGACTTGTCCCGTCTAGTCGCCCTTTCCAGTCTAGTCCCCCTGTTTCGTCTAGTCGCCCTCTATCTTCTAACCGTCCTCTCCCGTCTGGTCGCCCTCTCCCGTCTAGTCGCCCTCTCCCGTCTAGTCGCTCACTCACTTCTAGTCGCCCTTTCCCGAATAAACACCCTCTACCTTCTTTTCGCTGTCTCCCCTATAGCCGCCTTCCCCCTCCACCCGTTCTCTCCATTCTAGCCGCCTACTCCCTACTAGCCGCTCTGTCCCATCTAGCCACACTCTCCTGTCTAGTCGCCCTCTCGCGTCTCATCGCCGTCTCCCTTCTGGTCGTCTTCTCCCGTCTAGCCGCCTCGCTCGGCTAATCGCCCTCTCCAATATAGTCGCCCTCTCCCGTCTAGTAACCCTCTCCCGACTAGACGCCCTCTCCCGTCTTGTCGACCTCTCCCTTGTAGTCGCCCTGTCACGTCTAGTCGCCCTCTCCCGAATAGTCACGCTCTCCCGTCTAGTCGACCTCTCCGGTCTAGCTCCCCCCCTCTCCCGCCTAGTCTCTTTCTCTCCCGTCTAGTCGTCCTACACAGTTTAGTCGGACCCTCTGGCCGCCCACTACCGTCTGGCCTGTCTCTCCCATGTAGCAGCCGCCTCCAGTCTAATCGCCCTCCAACGTCTATCCACTCTGTCCCGTCTAGACACTATCTCACCTCTAGTCGTCCTCTCCCGACTAGCCGTTCTCTCCTATCTAGCCACACTCTCTTGTCTAGTCGCCCTCTCCCGTCTCATCGCCTTCTCCCGTCTTGTCGCTGTCTCCCATGTAGCCGCCTTTTCCCATCTAGCCGCCTCGCCCGTCTTATTGCTCTCTCCCATCTAGTCGCCCTATCCCGTCTAATCGCCCTCTCCCGTCTAGTCGCCCTCTCCCGTCTTGTCGCCTTCTCCCGTCTAGACGCCCTGTCACGTCTAGTCTCTATCTCCCGAATAGTCACCCTCTCCCGTCTAGTTACTCTCTCCGGTCTATCCATACTGTCCCTTCAAGTCACCCTCTCCCGTATTGTCGCTTTCTCCTGTCCAGTCACCCTCCCTGGCCGCCCACTACCGTCTAGCCGCCCTCTCCCTTCTAGCCGCGCTCTCTCGTCTAGTAGCCCTCTCCCGTCTAGCGACACTCTGCCGTGTAATCGTCCTCTTCTGTCTAGTGTCCCTGTCCTGTCTAGCCGCCTCCACCCCTCTAGCCGCCTTCTCCCTTCTTGCCGCCCTCTCCTCTCTAGCCGTCTTCTACCCCTCTAACCGCCCTCTCCCGCATTGTCGCCCTCTCACGTCTAACAGACCTCTCCCTTATACTCGTGAAATCCCGTCTACCCGCCTTCTCCCAACAAGCAGTCCTCTGCCGTTTAGTCGCCCTCTCCCTAGCTACTCTCCTCCATCTAGCTGTCCTGTCCAGTCTAGCTGCATTCTCCCGTCTAGTGGCCCTCTACCTTCTAACCGCCCTCTCTCGTCTGGTCGCCCTCTCCCGTCTAATCGCCCTTTCACTTCTAGTCGCCCCTTACAGAATAATCACCCTCTCCCGTCTAGTCGCTGTCTCCCCACTAGGCGCCCTCCCCCTCCACCCGTCCTCTCCCGTCTAGCCGTCTACTCCCGGCTAGTCGACTTCTCCCTTCTAGCCGTGCTCTCCTGCCTAGGCACCCACTCCCGTCTAGCCGCCCTCTCCCATACATCAGCCCTCTCCAGTCTCATCGCCCTCTCCCGTCTAGTCGCTGTTTCCCCTCTAGCCACCTTCTCCCGTCTAGCCGCCTCCCCCGAATAGTCACCCTCTGCCGTCTAGTCACTCTATCCGGTCTAGCCACACTCTTCCGTCAAGTCACCCTGTCCCGTGTTGTCGCCTTCTCCTGTCCAGTCACCCTCTGTGGCCGCCCACTATCGTCTAGCCGCCCTCTCCCGTCTGGACGCGCTCACACGTATAGTCGCCCTCTCCCTTCCAGCCCCGCTCTCCCGTCTAGTCGCCCTCTCCCGTCTAGCCGCCCTCTCCCATACATCAGCCCTCTCCCGTCTCATCGCCCTCTCCTTTCAAGCCGCTGTCTCCCCTCTAGCCGCCTTCTCCCGTCTAGCCGCCTCGCCCGTCTTATCGCCCTCTACAATCTAGTCGCATTCTCCACATAGTCGCCCTCTCCCGTCTAGCAGCCCTCTCCCGTATAGTCGTCAAAACACGTCTACACACCTTCTCACGACAAGCAGCCCTCTACCGTACAGTCGCCCTCTCCTTAGCCGCACTCTTCCCTCTAGCCACCCTCTCCAATCTTGCGTCTTCTCCCGCATAATCGCCCTCTCCGTCAGGCGGCCCTCTCCCGTCTAGTCCCCCTCTTCCGTCTAGTCGTTGTCTGCCCTCTAGCCGCCTTCTCCCGTCTAGCCGCCTCGCCCGTCTTATCGCCTTCTACAGTATAGTCGCCTTCTCCTCTCTATACCGTCTAGTCAGACCTTCTGAACGCCCTCTCCCGTCTAGCCGCTCTGTCCTGTCTAGACACGATCTCCCCTCTAGTCGTCCTCTCCCGTATAAATGCTCTCTCACGTCTAATCGCCCTCTCCCGTCTAGTCTCCCTCTCCCTTCTAGTCTCCTTCTTCCTTGTAGCCGCCTTCACCCCTCTAGCCGCCTTCTCCCGTCTAGTCGCTATCTCCCCTCTTGCCGCCTTCTCCCATCTACTCGTCATTTCCCATCTAGTCGCCCACTCCATTATTCTCGCCTTCTCCCGTCCGGTCACCCTGTCTGTCCGCCCACTACCGCCTAGCCGCCTTCTCCTGTCTAGCCGCCCTCTCACGTCTAGTCGCTCTCTCCCCTCTAGCCGCCTTCTCCAGTCTAGCAGCCTAGCCCGTCTAATCGCTCTCTCCCATCTAGTCGCCCTCTTCCGTCTAGTCGCCCTCTTCCGTTTAGTCGCCCTCTGCAGTGTTGTCGCCTTCTCCCGTTTAGTCGTTCTGTAAAGTCTAGTCGCCCTCTCCCGAATAGTCACTCTCTCCCCTCTAGCCACCCTCTCCCGTCTAGCCGCCCTCTCTCTTTTAGGCGCGCTCTTCCGTCAAGTCGCCCTCTACCTTCTAGCCGCCATGTCCAGCCTACTCCCGACTAGCCGCTCTCTCCCATCTAGCACACACTCCTGTCTTGTCGCCCTCTTCAGTCTCATCGTCCACTACCGTCTAGTCGTCCTCTCTCGTGTTGTCACCCTCTCCCGTTATTGCCGCCGTATCTCGTCTAGTCGCACTATCCGTTCTAACTGCTGTTCGCTCACGTCTAGCCGCGCTCTCCTGTCTAGCCATCCTTTCCCGTCTAGCCGTCCTCTCTTCTTTAGCCGACCTCTCCCGTCTAGCCGCCCTTTCCTGGCTGGTCGCCCTCTACCATCTGGCCACCCTATTCACCCTCTCCCGTCTAGTCGCACTCTCCCGTCTAATCGCTCAATCCCCTCTAGCCGACCTCTTTCGTCTAGCTGCCCTTTCCCGGCTAGCCACCCTTTACCATCTAGCCACCCTATTCACACTCTCCCGTGTAGTCGCCTTCTCCCGTCTAGTCGCCCACTCCCGTCTAGCCGCCCTCTTTCGTCTAGTCGCCCTCTTCCGTTTAGTCGCCTTCTTTAACTGCCTTCTCCCGGCTAGTCGACGTCCTGTCCCGTATTCACGCTCTCTCCCGTCTAGCCGCCATCTCGCGTCTAGCCACACTCTCCCGTGTAGTCGCCCTGTTCCGTCTAGTCTCCCTCTCCCGTCCAGCCGCCTTCACTCCTCTAGCTGCCTTCTCCCGTCAAGCCTCCTTCTCCTCTCTAGCCGTCTTCTCCCCTCTAACCGACCTCTCACGCATAGCCGAACTATACCATCTAGTAGCCCTCTCCCGTCACAATATCCCCTCTAGTCGTCTTCACCCGTATAGGCGCCCTTTCCCTCCTAACCGCCCTCTCCCGTCTAGACACTATCTCCCCTCTAGTCGTCCTCACCCGTATAGAAGCTCACTACCTCTATCCGCCTTCTCCCGTCTAGCGACACTCTGCAGTGTAGTCGTCCTCTTCTGTCTAGTGTTCCTCTCCTGTCTAGCCGCCCTCACCCCTCTAGCCGTCTTCTCCCGTCTTGCCACCCTCTCCTCCTTAGCCGTCTTCTACCCCTCTAATCGCCCTCTCCCGCATTGTCGCCCTCTCCCGTCTAGCAGACCTCTCCCTTATACTCGTCAAATCCTGTCTACCCGCCTTCTCCCGACAAGCAGTCCGCTACCGTATAGTCGTCCTCTCCCTAGCTGCTCTCTTACCTCTAGCCGCCCTGTTCAGTCTAGCCGCATACTCCCGTCTAATCGCCCTCTCCGTCTAGCCGCCCTCTCTCGTCTAGTCCCCATGTCACGTCTAGTCGCCCTCTACCTTCTAGCCGACCTCTCCCGTCTGGTCGCCCTCTCCGTCTAATCGTCCTCTCACTTCTAGTCGCCCTTTACATAATAGTCACCCTCTCCCGTCTAGTCGCTTTCTCCCCACTAGCCGCCCTCCCTCTCCACCCGTCCTCTCCCGTCTAGCCGCCTATTCCCGACTAGTCGAGTCCTCCCTTCTAGCCGCGCTCTCCCGCCTAGGAACCCACTCCCGTCTAGCCGTCCTCCCCATACATCAGCCCTCTTCCGTCTCATCGCCCTCTCCCGTCTAGTCGCTGTCTCCCCTCTAGCCGCCTTCTCCCGTCTAGCCGCCTCCCCCGTCTAATCGCTCTCTCCCATCTAGTCCCCCTCTCCCGAATAGTCACCCTCTGCCGTCTAGTCACTCTCTCCGGTCTAACCACACTCTCCCGTCAAGTCACCCTGTCCCGTGTTGTCGCCTTCTCCTGTCCAGTCACCCTCTGTGGCCGCCCACTATCGTCTAGCCGCCCTCTCCCGTCTGGACGTGCTCAAATGTATAGTCGCCCTCTCCCTTCTAGCCGCGCTCTCCCGTCTAGTCGCCCTCTCCCGTCCAGCCGCCCTCTGTCATACATCAGCCCTCTCCCGTCTCATCGCCCTCTCCCTTCAAGTCGCTGTCTCCCCTCTAGCCGCCTTCTCCCGACTTGCCGCCTCGCCCGTCTTATCGCCCTCTACAATCTAGTCGCATTCTCCACATAGTCGCCCTCTCCCGTCTAGCAGCCCTCTCCCGTATAGTCGTCAAAAAATGTCTACCCACCCTCTCCCGACAAGCAGCCCTCAACCGTACAGTCGCCCTCTCCTTAGCCGCACTCCTCCATCTAGCCACCCTCTCCAGTATTGCCGTCTTCTCCCGCATAATCGTCCTCTCCGTCAGGCGGCCTCTCCCGTCTAGTCCCCTGTCCGTCTAGTCGCCCTCTACTTTCTAGCCGCCCTCTCCCGTCTAGTCGCCCTCTCACTTCTAGTCGCCCTCTTCCGAATAGTCCCCTCTCCAGTCTAGTCGCTGTCTCCCCTGTAGCCGCCCTCCCCTCCAACCGTCCTCTCCTGTCTAGCAGCCTTCTCCTCGAGTAGCCGCTCTCTCCCATCTAGGCACACTCTCCTGTCTCGGGAGAGGGCGACTTGACGGTGGAGTGCGACTAGACTGGAGAGGGCGACTAGACGGAAGAGGGCGGGTACCCGGAAAAGAGCGGCTAGACGGGTGAGGGCGACTTGGCGGGACAGGACGACTTGACGGCAGAGGGCGACTAGAGGGGAGAGGGCGGAAAGACGGGAGAGGGTGGCAATGCGGTAATGGGCGGCAAGAGAGTGTCACTGGACGGGAGAATGCGACAATAATGGAGAGGGCGACTGGAGAGTGCGACTATACGGGAGAGGGCTGCAAGACGGGAAAGTGCGACTAGAGAGAGCGACTAGACCGGAAAGAGCAACTAGACGGGAGAAGGCGGCTAGACAGGAGAGGGCGGCTAGACGGGAGAGGGCGGCTAGACGGTAGAGTACGGCCAGAGAGGGCGACTAGAAGGGAGAGGGCGAAAAGACTGGAGAGAGCGACTAGACGGAAGAGGTCGGCTAGATGGTAGAGGGCGGCTGGAGGTGAGAGTGCGACTATACGGGAAAGGGCGACCAGAAGGGAGAGGGCGACTATATACGAGAGGAGGGTTGCTAGAGTGGGCGACTAGAAAGGATAGAGCGAAAAGATGGGACAGGGCGACTAGACGGGAGAGGGCGACTAGACGGGAGAGGGCGACTAGAAGGGACAGGTCGACTAGACGGGAGAGTGTGGCTAGAGTGGAGAAGGCGGGTAGATGTGAGAGAGGGTAGAGGGCGACTAGATGGGTGAGAACGGCTATACGAGAGAGGGCTACTAGTCGGGAGGGGGCGAGTATATGGGAGAGACTGGCTAGACGGTAGATGGCAGCCAGAAGGTCCGACTAGACGGTGTAGGGCGACTAGTCGGCAAAGGGAGACCAGACGGGAAATGGGGCTAGAGTGGAGAGGACGACTAGAAGGGAGAGGGCGACTTTTCGTGAGAGTGCGACTATGCCGAAGAGGGCTGATGTATGGGACAGCGCGGCTAGACGGGAATGGGCGACCAAACGGGAGAGCGCGGTTAGAGGAAGAGGGCGACTAGACGTGAGAGGGCGGAAAGACGAGAGAGGGTGGGTAGACGGTAATAGGCGGCAGGAGAGGGTTACTGGACGGGAGAATGCGATAATAAGGGAGAGGGCGACTGGACGGGAGATGACGACTATACGGGAGAGGGCTGCAAGACGGGAGAGGGTGACTAGAGAGAGCGACTAGACAGGAGAGAGCAACTAGACGGGAGAAGGCGGCTAGACAGGACAGGGCGGCTAGACGGGAGAAGGCGGCTAGACCGTAGAGGGCGGCCACAGAGGGCGACTAGAAGGGAGAGTGCGAAAATATGGGAGAGAGCGACTAGACGGAAGAGGTCGGATAGATGGTAGAGGGCGGCTGGAGGTGAGAGTGCGACTATACGGGAAAGGGCGATCAGACGGGAGAGGGCGACTATATACGAGAATAGGGCTGCTTGAGTGGGCGACTAAAAAGGAGAGACCGACTAGATGGGACAAGGCGACTAGACGGGAGAGGGCGACTAGACGGGAGAGGGCGACTAGACGGGTCAGGTCGACTAGACGGGAGATGACGGCTATACGTGAGAGGATGGTTAGAGGGGAGAAGGCGGCTAGAGAGGAGACGGCGACTAGACGGGAGAAGGCGGCCAGAGGGGATAAGTCAGCCAGTGTGGAGAGTGTGGCTAGAAATGAGTCGACTGGCCGGGACAAGGTGGCTAGAAGGGAGACGGCGGCCAGACGGGACAGTGCACATAGACGGCAGAAAGCGAGTAGACGGGAGAGTGTGGCTAGAGGGGAGAGGGTGGCTAGACGGGAGAGGACGTCTATACGGGAGTAGACAGGAGAGGGCCACTAGACGTGAGAGGGCGGCTAGAGGGGGAAATGCGGCTAGAGAGGAGACGGCGGCTAGACGGGAGAAGGCGGCTAGAGGGGAGAAGGCGACTAGACGGGAGAAGGCGAGTAGACGGGAGAGGGTGGCTAGACGGGAGAGCGCGGTTAGAGGGAGAGGGCGACTAGACGTGAGAGGGCGGAAAGACGACAGAGGGTGGGTAGACGGTAATAGGCGGCAGGAGAGGGTTACTGGACGGGAGAATGCGATAATAAGGGAGAGGGCGACTGGACGGGAGAGGACGACTATACGGGAGAGGGCTGCAAGACGGGAGAGGGTGACTAGAGAGAGCGACTAGACAGGAGAGAGCAACTAGACGGGAGAAGGCGGCTAGACAGGAGAGGGCGGCTAGACGGGAGAAGGCGGCTAGACGGTAGAGGGCGGCCACAGAGGGCGACTAGAAGGGAGAGTGCGAAAATATGGGAGAGAGCGACTAGACGGAAGAGGTCGGATAGATGGTAGAGGGTGAGACTATATACGAGAATAGGGCTGCTTGAGTGGGCGACTAAAAAGGAGAGACCGACTAGATGGGACAAGGCGACTAGAGAGGAGACGGCGACTAGACGGGAGAAGGCGGCCAGATGGGATAAGGCAGCCAGTGTGGAGAGTGCGGCTAGAAAGGAGTCGACTGGACGGGACAAGGCGGCTAGAAGGGAGACGGCGGCCAGACGGGACATTGCACATAGACGGCAGAAAGCGAGTAGACGAGAGAGTGTGGCTAGAGGGGAGAGGGTGGCTAGACGGGAGAGGACGTCTATACGGGAGAGGGCGGCTAGACAATAGTGGGCGGCCGGAGAGGGTGACAGGACAGTAGAAGGCGACCATAAGGGAGAGGACGAAGAGACGGGAAACGGCGATTGGATGGGAGTTGGCGGCTAGAGGGGAGAGAGCGACTAGACAGGAGAGGGTGACAAGAAGGGAGAGGGCGACAAGACGGGAGAGGGCGACTAGATCGGAAAGAGCGGCTAGAGGGGATACGGCGACTAGACGTGAGAGGACGACTAGACGGGGAGGTCGAGAAGGTGGGAGAGGGCGACTAGACAGGAGAGGGCCACTAGACGTGAGAGGGCGGCTAGAGGGGGAAATGCGGCTAGAGAGGAGACGGCGGCTAGACGGGAGAAGGCGGCTAGAGGGGAGAAGGCGGCTAGACGGGAGAAGGCGACTAGACGACAGAGGGCGACTAGACGGGAGAGGGATACTAGAAGGGATAGGGCGGCTAGAGAAGGCGGCTTGACGGGAGACGGCGACCAGACGGGTGAAGGAGGCTAGTGAGGCGACTAGACGGGAGAGCACGACTAAACGGTATGGGGCTGTTAGACGGGAGAGTGTAGCTAGAGAGGGCGGCTAGACGGGAGAGGGCGACTTGACGGTGGAGTGCGACTAGACTGGAGAGGGCGACTAGACGGAAGAGGGCGGGTACCCGGAAAAGGGCGGCTAGACGGGTGAGGGCGACTTGGCGGGAGAGGACGACTTGACGGCAGAGGACGACTAGACGGGTGGGGGCGGCTGAAAAGGAGAGGGCGACTAGAGGGGAGAGGGCGGAAAGACGGGAGAGGGTGGCAATGCGGTAATGGGCGGCAAGAGAGTGTCACTGGACGGGAGAATGCGACAATAATGGAGAGGGCGACTGGAGAGTGCGACTATACGGGAGAGGGCTGCAAGACGGGAAAGGGCGACTAGAGAGAGCGACTAGACCGGAAAGAGCAACTAGACGGGAGAAGGCGGCTAGACAGGAGAGGGCGGCTAGACAGGAGAGGGCGGCTAGACGGTAGAGTACGGCCAGAGAGGGCGACTAGAAGGGAGAGGGCGAAAATACTGGAGAGAGCGACTAGACGGAAGAGGTCGGCTAGATGGTAGAGGGCGGCTGGAGGTGAGAGTGCGACTATACGGGAAAGGGCGACCAGAAGGGAGAGGGCGACAATATACGAGAGGAGGGTTGCTAGAGTGGGCGACTAGAAAGGATAGAGCGAAAAGATGGGACAGGGCGACTAGACGGGGGAGGGCGACTAGACGGGAGAGGGCGACTAGAAGGGACAGGTCGACTAGACGGGAGAGTGTGGCTAGAGTGGAGAAGGCGGGTAGATGTGAGAGAGGGTAGAGGGCGACTAGATGGGTGAGAACGGCTAGACGGAGAGGGCGACAAGACGGGAGAGGGCGACTAGACAGGAGAGGGCCACTAGACGTGAGAGGGCGGCTAGAGGGGGAAATGCGGCTAGAGAGGAGACGGCGGCTAGACGGGAGAAGGCGGCTAGAGGGGAGAAGGCGGCTAGACGGGAGAAGGCGACTAGACGACAGAGGGCGACTAGACGGGAGAGGGATACTAGAAGGGATAGGGCGGCTAGAGAAGGCGGCTTGACGGGAGACGGCGACCAGACGGGTGAAGGAGGCTAGTGAGGCGACTAGACGGGAGAGCACGACTAAACGGTATGGGGCTGTTAGACGGGAGAGTGTAGCTAGAGAGGGCGGCTAGACGGGAGAGGGCGACTTGACGGTGGAGTGCGACTAGACTGGAGAGGGCGACTAGACGGAAGAGGGCGGGTACCCGGAAAAGGGCGGCTAGACGGGTGAGAGCGACTTGGCGGGAGAGGACGACTTGACGGCAGAGGACGACTAGACGGGTTGGGGCGGCTGAAAAGGAGAGGGCGACTAGAGGGGAGAGGGCGGCTAGAAGGAAGTGGGCGACTACACGGGAGAGGGCGACTATGCCGAAAAGGGCTGATGTATTTGAGAGGGCGACAAGACGGGAAAGGGCGACTAGACGGGAGAGCGCGTGTAGAGGGGAGACGGCGACTAGACGTGAGAGGGCGGAAAGACGGGAGAGGGTGGCAATGCGGTAATGGGCGGCAAGAGAGTGTCACTGGACGGGAGAATGCGACAGTAATGGAGAGGGCGACTGGAGAGTGCGACTATACGGAAGAGGGCTACAAGACGGGAAAGTGCGACTAGAGAGAGCGACTTGACCGGAAAGAGCAACTAGACGGGAGAAGGCGGCTAGACAGGAGAGGGCGGCTAGACGGGAGAGGGCGGCTGGACGGTAGAGTACGGCCAGAGAGGGGGACTAGAAGGGAGAGGGCGAAAAGACTGGAGAGAGCGACTAGACGGAAGAGGTCGGCTAGATGGTAGAGGGCGGCTATAGGTGAGAGTGCGACTATACGGGAAAGGGCGACCAGAAGGGAGAGGGCGACTATATACGAGAGGAGGGTTGCTAGAGTGGGCGACTAGAAAGGATAGAGCGACTAGATGGGACAGGGCGACTAGACGGGAGAGGGCGACTAGACGGGAGAGGGCGACTAGACGGGACAGGTCGACTAGACGGGAGAGTGTGGCTAGAGTGGAGAAGGCGGGTAGATGTGAGAGAGGGTAGAGGGCGACTAGATGGGTGAGAACGGCTATACGAGAGAGGGCTACTAGTCGGGAGGGGGCGAGTATATGGGAGAGACTGGCTAGACGGTAGATGGCGGCCAGAAGGTCCGACTAGACGGTGTAGGGCGACTAGTCGGCAAAGGGAGACCAGACGGGAAGGGGGGCTAGAGTGGAGAGGACGACTAGAAGGGAGAGGGCGACTATTCGTGAGAGGGCGACTATGCCGAAGAGGGCTGATGTATGGGACAGCGCGGCTAGACGGGAATGGGCGACTAGACGGGAGAGCGCGGTTAGAGGGAGAGGGCGACTAGACGTGAGAGGGCGGAAAGACGAGAGAGGGTGGGTAGACGGTAATAGGCGGCAGGAGAGGGTTACTGGACGGGAGAATGCGATAATAAGGGAGAGGGCGACTGGACGGGAGAGGACGACTATACGGGAGAGGGCTGCAAGACGGGAGAGGGTGACTAGAGAGAGCGACTAGACAGGAGAGAGCAACTAGACGGGAGAAGGCGGCTAGACGGCAGAGGACGACTAGACGGGTTGGGGCGGCTGAAAAGGAGAGGGCGACTAGAGGGGAGAGGGCGGCTAGAAGGAAGTGGGCGACTACACGGGAGAGGGCGACTATGCCGAAAAGGGCTGATGTATTTGAGAGGGCGACAAGACGGGAAAGGGCGACTAGACGGGAGAGCGCGTGTAGAGGGGAGACGGCGACTAGACGTGAGAGGGCGGAAAGACGGGAGAGGGTGGCAATGCGGTAATGGGCGGCAAGAGAGTGTCACTGGACGGGAGAATGCGACAGTAATGGAGAGGGCGACTGGAGAGTGCGACTATACGGAAGAGGGCTGCAAGACGGGAAAGGGCGACTAGAGAGAGCGACTAGACCGGAAAGAGCAACTAGACGGGAGAAGGCGGCTAGACAGGAGAGGGCGGCTAGACGGGAGAGGGCGGCTAGACGGTAGAGTACGGCCAGAGAGGGCGACTAGAAGGGAGAGGGCGAAAAGACTGGAGAGAGCGACTAGACGGAAGAGGTCGGCTAGATGGTAGAGGGCGGCTGGAGGTGAGAGTGCGACTATACGGGAAAGGGCGACCAGAAGGGGAGCACTATTTGACGAAGGGCGTTGCTAGAGTGGGCGAACAGAGAGATCAGGATGAGAGGACGAGCGAGAGCACGTGGCAGAGAGAGTCTTGACTAGCTGGGGCAGGGCGCTGACGAACGGCTGACAGCGCGCCATGTGGCAGTGCTCATTCTACGCGTCGAGCCAGTGCTCTCCCTATCTGCGGCTCTTCCTGGCTAAGCGCGACTAGTAGCCCTCTCTCGTATAGCCGTTCTCACCCATCTAGTCGCCCTCTACCCTCTTCTCACATCTACCCGCCTTCTCCACTCTAGCCACACTCTCCCGTCTAGTCGACCTGTCACCGTCTAGTCGCCCTCTCCCGTCTAGTCGCCCTCTCCCGTCTAGTCGCCCTGTCCCATCTAGTCGCTCTATCCTTTCTAGTCGCCCACTCTAGCAACCCTCCTCTCCGTATTTGTCGCCCTCTCCCTTCTGGTGCCCTTTCCCGTTAGCCGTCTCTCACCTCCACCGCCCTCTCCCTAGTCGCCCTCTCCGTTAGCCGCTCTCTCCAGTCTAGTCGCCCTCCCATCTAGTCCCGCTCTCCGTCGCCCCTCCCGTTACGCCCTCTCCCGTCTAGTCCCCCTCTCCCATCTGTCCCCTCTTTTCCCTCCCTCTCCCTTGTCCCTTTTTACCCCCCTTTTCCCCCTTCGCCCTTCCGTTATCGCCTCCCCCAGCGCCCTCCCATTAAACCTTTCCCGTCCCTTTCACTCCCGCCCCCATTTCCCTTGCCCCCTCTCCCGTCTGCCCTCTCCCCCCTTT
>JAODUO010002064.1:0-7500 GCA_025642075.2 Ridgeia piscesae
AAACAAGTCTCCCGCTCTCACTCTAGCACTCGCAGTCGCTTTACACACACACACACACACACACACACACACACACACACACACACACACACACACACACACACACACACACACACACACACACACACACACACACACACTCTCTCTCTCTCTCTCTCTCTCTCTCTCTCATTCGCGGTGATCGAATAACGTTGTTCCATTCGCCGTCTCTACATTGCTGTAAACGTGAGGACTGTGTAGCCGGCCTCACGGTCTGCTACAACTATGTGCAATATGTGTGTTTCTCATTCACACTCCACTGCACTCGCACTCGCACTCGCACTCGCACTCGCACTCGCACTCGCACTCGCACTCGCACTCGCACTCGCACTCGCACTCGCACTCGCACTCGCACTCGCACTCGCACTCGCACTCGCACTCGCACTCGCACTCGCACTCGCACTCGCACTCGCACCCCACGACTCGCACTCGCACTCGCACTCGCACTGCACTCGCACTGCACTCGCACTCGCATGCACTCGGACTGCACTAAACTCGCACTCGCACTCGCACTCGCACTCGCCTCGCACTGCACTGCACTCGCACTGCACTCGCACTCGACTCCTCCGCACTCCGCACTCGCACTCGCACTCGCACTCGCACTGCACCGCACTCGCACTCGCACTCGCACTCGCACTCGCACTCGCACTCGCACTCGCACTGCACTCACTCGCACTCGCACTCGCACTCGCACTCGCACTCGCACTCGCACTCGCACTCGCACTCGCACTCGCACTCGCACTCGCACTCGCACTCGCACTCGCACTCGCACTCGCACTCGCACTCGCACTCGCACTCGCACTCGCTCTCGCTCTCGCACTCGCTCTCGCTCTCGCTCCCGCTCCCGCTCCCGCTCCCGCTCCCGCTCCGCTCCGCTCCCGCTCCCGCTCCCGCTCCCGCTCCCGCTCCCGCTCCCGCTCCCGCTCCCGCTCCCGCTCCCGCTCCCGCTCCCGGTCCCGGTCCCGGTCCCGGTCTCGCTCTCGCTCTCGCTCTCGCTCTCGCTCTCGCTCTCGCTCTCGCTCTCGCTCTCCCCTCTCGCTCTCGCTCTCGCTCTCGCTCTCGCTCTCGCTCTCGCTCTCGCTCTCGCTCTCGCTCTCTAGGTATTATTATGATTACCCGTGTTATGATGACGACGACGGTGATAATGTTAATAACACTCACTTATGACTGACTAGTTCGTTATTGGCTGAACATGCTCACTCCTCAAAATAATATATTTGGATTTTCCAATACTAAACTTTAACCCACTTGATGCATAAATATTAAGTTAGGAGCTTCAGCCTGTGATTGATCAGTCTTGATAACATAGCAAAATATCAGCAAATTCGAAATCGTGGCAAAATCAGGGTATGACATATTGTTTCCTTCTTGCTATCTGTAATCCAAGTTTCTAGAATGATTGCCACATGGCCAAATACTCACATAAATAGGTACGGAGTTAGCATATGTGAGATATGTGGTTACTGCGAACATAACTTACGTTTCATGCCGAGGGATGTAGGTTGACGTGCCATAACATAATTGAGCAACGCTTCAGCTTTTGTGTTGGGTAGAATATTTACGTCGGTAGACCAAGCAATTGTGTTGCTAAATAAGCAATGTGCGTGCAGCGTACACACTAAATAACGTCAGCGGCGGCAGAAACAAAAACCCACCCGTATCTAATTTATCGCCATATGCGATAAAGGGTTATACTCCCCGTAAGCGTAGACACATAAACTAGGTTTCCAGCGGCGACCATAAAAACATAGTGGATGTAACACAAACATTAATATATGGTTAGTTTACTTGAAACCGTCCCGCGAGCAAACACAAATTGCGTTAAGGTGATTATATATTGGGAACGTTTTGGCCAAGTATCTCAAACAGTAAATCAGACCTCAGTGGCAACCGGGAAGCAACCACGTTTTTTCTAATATTTGCCTCAGTTCTGGAGAGCTCTTTTCAACAACAAGTCGTATTTAATTGCTAGTACAAAATAATATAACAAAATAAAGAGCATTATGCTACTGTGAGTATAATATGCCCTTGACATAACTTTCGAATAATACACATCACTGTTTATATACAGTCAGCCGCCTGCATGTAAAACACGACCAATGCCTTGATTAATTATTTCTTTAATTCTGGAGCCCAGCCTATTTAGGTTAGTGCAATAGTAATCGTTGTGCTCCCTGCATCTTCTAGTTATTGTTTCTTTCCACTCGTCGGAAAGCAAACCACAACGCAGGTACTGCATAACGTGAAACCCAGTATATAGTACCCAAGATTCATGATTAAGTTTTGTATTGTCTTATTATTATTTTTAAATATCTACCAATAGTTATTTTCTTGTCTATTTATTAATTATCAGTTGTTTGTTTTGAAATAAAATGTCTTTACATATTTCTTCTTCAAGTAATATGTTCACATTGTACTTTACAAGCTAGCCTTGTGCAAGTTATTTTATAGATAACGGTTTTACTTTTTATTTTCATTTCGTTTATATTTTCATGTATAACTTGTATGAAATTTATTGGACATGACTGTAAAAATAAAAAATATAAAAATAAAGGTATGTAGTTAAACTGAAAATAAATGTTTTAAAAGCATGTGATAATAATTATTGGCTAGGGAGCACAATTAATTGCGAAAATTTAATTTGTGTGATAAAAATGTAAATATATGTTTTAAATGCATGTCATAATTATTAGCAGTGAGATTAATTAATTGCGAATATTAGATTTATTTAATAAAAATGGAAATAGTTTTATGTGTTAAATGCATGTGATAATAATTATTAGCACTGCATCATAATCGAAACAATATCGTATTTTCGGCTATTTACCCTCTTATTCTACTAATACAGTTTTTTTCACCTAGATTCTAACGATCGTATGTACGGCAGAAAAACAGCGCGTGATGTTTTTATGTAGGTCAGTTCGCTCAGTTCACTTTGCGCGCGTTCGGGTTGGGTTTGTGTATTCCTTGATCCGACGACGCTCCCGCCTGCCAAGTCGCACTGCCAAATGCACGTGGCGCGTGATTACTTCCAGCAACCAACCGCAACGCAGATAACATTGCAAGCAGTGCCTTAACAACATTCGTATCCGGAAAGGCGAAGTCACGTCCCGCCTTAGTTTTCTGTAACTCTGTGTTGACGATTGATAAAAACAAGCGCCAACGTGGTAAGTCGCGTTGCCCCATATAATTGCAGTCACATACATTCAAACTACGCTGTCTCATGCGAACAGTTTTGATATGTTATCGTATGTTAGCGACGTGGAGTGTTTCTATTGTATTCCCTTTGCACTTCCATGTTTTTGTATATTTACGTCATAGATCCTAGTTGCATGTTCTATATCACACAACTATTACTATTACTATTAGCGTTAGCGTTGGCATTAGCATTAGCATTAGCATTAGCATTAGCATTAGCATTAGCATTAGCATTAGCATTAGCATTAGCATTAGCATTAGCATTAGCATTAGCATTAGCATTAGCACAACAAAGCTGACGTTTTGTATACCTTAGTGCCATGGTATTATAAGAGGATCAGTGTAATACTAATTGTTGTGATATTCGGTAAAGATGTAACTCAAGTTTCCATTTATTTATGTTCTAAGATATGTGTGTACAATAAATTCAGCGACTCTTTGCATGCATGTTCGCTGGCAGTCATCTTGTTTGTAAAGCACATTTGTCGCTAATATCAACGCTCAAGGACAGGAAGAAAGCTATGACAAAAGCCATCTTGTGTCTGCGAAATAAGCGTGACATCGTTCAATGCTGCTGAAATTTATCATTTTAGAACAATACACCCATGCGGCTCTAGATAATAAATCACAATGTTCCACATAGTTATAAGGACATTTAATAAGTATCTAGTGGTGGTTGTAAAGTGTCACCCGAACATCTTTGCCTTTTCACTCTTGCTACCACCCAACATATGTTTTGGTATGTTTTAAATATATCGTATGTGTATATTTTATTTAGCACTGGTCTTTCTTTCGACTAAATCTGTTCAACTGAGAAAACTATTCGGAACCCTTTGTTTCACTTACAAAATTTGTACATAAAAGTTGACAAACTATATATAATATTTCAGTATTAAGAAAAAAGAAATAATATGTTCATATTTTCCTATAACCAAAACTACTGAATCGTAGAAAGACTCTGTCTGCCTGTCTATGGCCCATAAATGTACAATTTTATTAATAGTAAATCTAAGTTGAACTTGGTATTTTTATGCGTACGTATAAAGACATTACTAATGGACGTTGCTCTTGAACATTACTAATTGACCATGCACACGAACATTACTAATTGACCATGCACACGAACATCACTAATTGGCCATGCACACGAACATTACTAACTGACCATGCACACGAGCATTACTAATTGACCATGCACACGAACATTACTAATTGACCATGCACACGAACATTACTAATTGACCATGCGCACGAACATTACTAATTGACCATGTACACGAACATTACTAATTGACCATGCACACGAACATTACTAATTGACCATGCACACGTACATTACTAACTGGCCATGCACACGGGCATTACTAATTGACCATGCACACGAACATTACTAACTAACCATGCACACGAACACTACTAATTGACCATGCACACGAATATTACTAATTGACCATGCACACGAACATTACTAACTGACCATGAACACGAACATTACTAATTGACCATGCACACGAACATTACTAATTGACCATGCACACAAACATTACTAATTGACCATGTACACGAGCATTACTAATTGACCAGCACACGAACATTACTAATTGATCATGCACACGAACATTACTAATTGACCATGCACACGAACATTACTAATTGACCAACCTCACGAACATTACTAATTGGCCAACGGTTCTATAATAGGAAATGACGATGAAAATCATCGTCATTTCCAGTGGGGTATTTTATTTCCCTGGTCTGATTTAGACATCATTATCTGCAGTAATAAGCTCAAGTTGGACACGAATAACTACCATCGTCATTATGCTAAATGTATGTTCAACTGATCTATGTTTAAAATGTCAAAGGTAGATAACCACATTACACTTTTGTTGTTCCACACATGCACAATGATTACACATTTTCGTTCAGCAATATGTAGTTTTATTTGTTTCCTGAAATATAATCACATATGAATTACATGAATGGGATCGTCTTCATTTCGTGTTCACCACCGCGCAAGTGTGTGCGTGTGCGTGTGCGTGTGCGTGTGCGTGTGCGTGTGCGTGTGCGTGTGCGTGTGCGTGTGCGTGTGCGTGTGCGTGTGCGTGTGCGTGTGCGTGTGCGTGTGCGTGTGCGTGTGCGTGTGCGTGTGCGTGTGCGTGTGCGTGTGCGTGTGCGTGTGCGTGTGCGTGTGCGTGTGCGTGTGCGTGTGCGTGTGCGTGTGCGTGTGCGTGTGCGTGTGCGTGTGCGTGTGCGTGTGCGTGTGCGTGTGCGTGTGCGTGTGCGTGTGCGTGTGCGTGTGCGTGTGCGTGTGCGTGTGCGTGTGCGTGTGCGTGTGCGTGTGCGTGTGCGTGTGCGTGTGCGTGCGTGTGCGTGTGCGTGTGCGTGTGCGTGTGCGTGTGCGTGTGCGTGTGCGTGTGCGTGTGCGTGTGCGTGTGCGTGTGCGTGTGCGTGTGCGTGTGCGTGTGCGTGCGCGTGCGCGTGCGCGTGCGCGTGCGCGTGCGCGTGCGCGTGCGCGTGCGCGTGCGCGTGCGCGTGCGCGTGCGCGTGCGCGTGCGCGTGCGCGTGCGCGTGCGCGTGCGCGTGCGCGTGCGCGTGGGCGTGGGCGTGGGCGTGGGCGTGGGCGTGGGCGTGGGCGTGGGCGTGGGCGTGGGCGTGGGCGTGGGCGTGGGCGTGGGCGTGGGCGTGGGCGTGGGCGTGTGCGTGGGCGTGGGCGTGGGCGTGGGCGTGGGCGTGGGCGTGGGCGTGGGCGTGTGCGTGTGCGTGTGCGTGTGCGTGTGCGTGTGCGTGTGCGTGTGCGTGTGCGTGTGCGTGCGTGTGCGTGTGCGTGTGCGTGTGCGTGGGGTGTGCGTGTGCGTGTGCGTGTGCGTGTCGTGTGCGTATTTGCGTGTGCTGTGCTGTGCGTGTGCTGTGCGTGTGCGTGTGCGTGTGCGTGTGCGTGTGCGTGTCGTGTGCGTGTGCGTGTGCGTGTGCAGTCGTGCGTTGGTGTGCGGTGCGTGTGCGTTGGTTGCATGTGGTGCTGTGTGCGTTCGTTTGTGCGTGTGGTGTGCGTGTGCGTGTGCGTGTGTCGTGTGCGTGTGCGTGTGCGTGTGCGTGTGCGTGTGCGTGTGCGTGTGCGTGTGCGTGTGCGTGTGCGTGTGCGTGTGCGTGTGCGTGTGCGTGTGCGTGTGCGTGCGTGTGCGTGTGCGTGTGCGTGTGCGTGTGCGTGTGCGTGTGCGTGTGCGTGTGCGTGTGCGTGTGCGTGTGGTGTGCGTGTGCGTGTGCGTGTGCGTGTGCGTGTGCGTGTGCGTGTGCGTGTGCGTGTGCGTGTGCGTGTGCGTGTGCGTGTGCGTGTGCGTGTGCGTGTGCGTGTGCGTGTGCGTGTGCGTGTGCGTGTGCTGTCGTGTGCGTGTGCGTGTGCGTGTGCGTGTGCGTGTGCGTGTGCGTGTGCGTGTGCGTGTGCGTGTGCGTGTGCGTGTGCGTGTGCGTGTGCGTGTGCGTGTGCGTGTGCGTGTGCGTGTGCGTGTGCGTGTGCGTGTGCGTGTGCGTGTGCGTGTGCGTGTGCGTGTGCGTGTGCGTGTGCGTGTGCGTGTGCGTGTGCGTGTGCGTGTGCGTGTGCGTGTGCGTGTGCGTGTGCGTGTGCGTGTGCGTGTGCGTGTGCGTGTGCGTGTGCGTGTGTGTGTGAGCGCGATAGCGTGCGAGTGTATTTGTGTGCGTGCGACGTGTGTGTATATGTATCAAACACGTGATTGTATTATTTGCATACGTATGATATTACTACTTTAGTCTCAGCACTACCGAATGTGTTTGAAATGAACACCTGCATTTCAAAGCTTCACTTCTATGTCGTCCCATCTCGTGGTTAGGACGTTATTTATTTCACAATGTACCGCTGCAACCTCTGCGTCAGACATCGCTTCTGTTTTAGTTCTATGTGGTGCGAAGTATCCGACGGTTCGCATGAGTAATTGTAGCTTCCACAATAACAGCCGCCTTAAAACTAATATATTCGTACATCAACAAATGCACTGAATGCTGCTCCGCGTGACACATCGACCTCGTACCATTGGATTCACCATCAGAACAATGCTCACGGACTGAAGCCCCAAGCAAAATGCCAAGTGTCTCGTTATCCGCAGCACTAACTTACCCAGCGTGCATAGCCATGCGACAAACATTTTGAACATACATTGTTTCATTTACATTACGTGGTATGAAGTGGGATAGCGTGGTATCACCTTTGCATGAATCAAGAGAGAAATGGAGCCGGTTGTATCCACTGCA
>JAODUO010002064.1:15000-25000 GCA_025642075.2 Ridgeia piscesae
ATATATCCTTCGATCGTTATCGATCTGCTGTTTGACTGTTGTTTTGCAGTGTCTTTGTTTTCTTGGTGTTTGTCTTTAATCTTAGTTTTCCAGCATTTCTGGCTGGACTCTCGCTTTTGCTCTGGATGTCTCCATAGCGGTGTGCCAGGAGAGATATGTCATCTGCGAAATCCAGATCATCCAGTGTTTCTGTGAAGGTCCACTTGATGCCAGTTTTTGTTCCTAATGTTGTTTCTTTCCTGAACCAGTCGATCCCAAGGGAGAAGAGAAAGGGGGATAATATGCAACCTTGTTTGACTACTGTCTTTATTTCAAAATCCTCTGACATATAGTGGCCACAAATTACCTTAGTCCTAAATTCACCATAGAGCAGTTTGATTATGCTCGCAATCTTCGGGGGATTCGGTAATCCCAGAGAATACACCAGAGAGAGAGAGTCTCTGTGAATGTTTTCGAAATACTTTTTAAAATAATAAGAGTTTGCATAAACTGGCGTGTTCTATTCCTGGCACTGTTCCATGATCTGCTGCATTGTAAAAGTATGGGCCCCGCAAGATCTTCCTTTCCGAAAACCTGCCTGTTCTTTGCGCATCAATGGGTCAATGGCTGCCGAACTTTTTTCAAGAATAATCCTAAGGAAAACATTGCTAGTGACAGATAGCAGAGAGATCCTCCTCCCGTTGTTGTACATATAAAGGTCTCCTTTCTTAGCACTGTCTTCCAGTCCCTTGATATTTCGTCTTTCTCTCACACACCTTCAAAGATCTCTATCAAGGTTCTAACTATGATTTCTCCTCCAGCCTTCAACATATCTGCACTCACTGTGTCAGCTCCCGGTGCTTTCCTTGACTTCATTTAACTAAGTGCTTTCCTCACTTCTTCAGAAGATGGTGTGTCTATTTTGATATCCAGGTCTTCGTCGCTTACTGGAATATCTGATAGATTGTTTGGCGCGTCTTTGTTAAGGATGGTATCGAAGTGTGATTTCCATCTGTTGGTCTGTTCCAGTGAAAAATATTTCCATGTACATCTTTCACCAGAACTTCACCGTTTCTAAAGCTGCCGGGGAGGGTCTTTGTTATCTTGTACAATGCAGCAATATTCTGAGTGATTGCTG
The DNA here is from genome assembly GCA_025642075.2 of Ridgeia piscesae. NCBI lineage: Eukaryota > Metazoa > Annelida > Polychaeta > Sabellida > Siboglinidae > Ridgeia > Ridgeia piscesae. Next base: position 16,118 of record JAODUO010002064.1, read on the forward strand.
CTGTTTCTGCTTCATCTGTCAGATGCTTGCAAAGAAAGCTCTCTTGGCTGCTTTCGTCTGCCTTTTCATTTCTTTGTCCAATTCTAGGTATTTTGCGTGTAGCTGTTCCCTCAGTCGTTGTGATTTGTTATCATTTAGCTTCTTTTGTGTATTTGTTGCCTTTCTCTCATCAATTGTTTCTCACGTGTTTGAATGTATCCACTCTACTTTTTGTTTTCTTCGGTAGCCTAAAATTGTCTTGCTTGTTTCAGTACCTGATTGAAACTATCAATTGTTAATGCTTGTTCCTCTCGGAGTATGCGAAAGCGGTTTTACAAATCCAGTTGAAAAGCTTTCTTTGTGTTTGTGTTCTTCAAATTGACTGTGTCGTATCGCCGCTGCCTCTCCTCTTTTTTGCCTTTCTTTGCTTTAATGACAATGTTGCCTATATCAGCACATGGTCGCTCCCCACATCAGCTCCGTGACTTGCGCTGACATCTTGAAATGATCGTTTCCACGTCTGATTTATTATCACATTATCGATCTGACTAACAGTGTTTCCATCTGGAGACCTCCAAGTGGTTGTGTGGATGGTTCTGTGCTTGAACAACATTCCTCCTGTGACTGTTATTTTCCACCCATAGATCTGAACGCCTCTCACCATTGTTATTGATGCTTGAGGACTTCCACTCTCGAGGTGTCAGCTTCCAATTTGGTTTAGCGGCCATCCGCCATGAACCCCGCTTCCTGCGTAGCTTCACTCCTTTCACCATTTATATTTTGTTGTTTGGTATTGTTTTCAGTAGCGTATTTTTTGCGTGGTGAGGGTGCTAACCTCGAGCACAACCCTCCTCCATTCATAGCCCGGCCAAGGCGGAGTTGTGTGAGCGTAACATTCATATTTTAGAAATAACACATTTGGTACACAGGCTGCAGTGACTCTTGCTACGGAAGACCAGACGGGCAATACCCTTGCGTCTGCACAGGCCCATGCAACCGTTATTTCGAGTGTCGTAGACATGTCATGGTGAGATATCACTACTGCAGTGACTACACCCACTGCTTCATCCGGGGATTCTGCAGTGAGTCTTGCACATACTTTCATGGAATATTATTGTTTTATTAATTTCCTCAAAAACAACTTTACGCCTATCATCAAATTCGATAGTAAATATAATCATATCTTGTACATATTTGCACGCTGTTTTACTCAGTAATCGTAAATCTGTGTAACAAATACACTTATGGGATATTACTATTTCTTTGTATTTGTGTTTGTTTGGTTGGATTTTGTTTTCGCTTGTTTTGTTTGTTTTTGTTTTACATCGTCAAATCTTCCTTGATATGATAACAATATATGTATTGCGTCACATTACGGAGCATTCGGTCCTAATGGAACATAAATTCCATATGAGTTTGTTTCACGATGTTCTTGAGCCAATGCATTGCGCGTATTACAATAGGCGACAGGGAACATGATAGTGATTCGAAATAGGGATGTTTGAGGACATGTTCTGCTCTCTACGTGTAAATGCATTCGCCGTTTGCAGGAAAATGCCAGGACAGTTGTTACGGAAAGCCGGACGGAGACTACCCGTCCTTGGACAACCCCCGTCCCTTCTACTACCACTGCGAGAACGGATTCCTCTTCTACACAACTTGCTACCCCAACGAGGTCTTCAACGCGTGGACCCGCAAGTGCGGTAAGTGTATCGCCTGTTTGTTCTTGTTCCATAGCCTGTTATTCTACTTTAACAAAGGTATTTACATTCACGAGTGCCGATGTGTATACGGCCGTTTAGTGTTCACTAGTTTAACAATGTAAACTTCTCATTTAAAACAGGTTTGTAAACATCGTAACTTTTTACTAATTACACTGACAAACCTATTCAGGGGGGAAATACTTGTTATTATAAGCAACCCCTTTAATGTAAATTTGTGATATTTTAAACAAACGAAAGCGACTGTTTATAGACTGCTACGAGGTGTTCTGCAAGAAGGGTGATGGCTACCAGCCGTCCGTGTGTGGAAACAGATGCGGTGGCTACGTGATGTGCGAGGGAGGATTCGCGAAGTTCCACCGCCACTGTCCCCGTCCTCGACCCTACTTCTCCAGTCTCATGCGCGTCTGTGTCACGCACAGGCGTCATTGCTTGGACGCTTACACCAAGAGCTCATCGACACGGGAGACAGAGGAGAGGGAGACAGAGAATTTCAGATTTGATGTGCATATATATATATATATATATATATATATATATATATATATATATATATATATATATATATATATATATATATATGTGTGTGTGTGTATATATGTGTAGACATATTATATACACAAACATACATACACACATATACACACATACTCACATGGATATGTACATACGTATTTGTTTTAAACCGTTTTTGTTTATTCCTGAGCTTTACTTCAAAGGTATTTGAAAGGAATTTGGCTAAGCTTCTCAGTTCTCACACCTAAACAAGTGTTTTATTCAATGTATCTCTGTCTCAATGTATCTCTGCCAAAATGTGGCGTAATTTAGGAAATGAAGGATATGGTTGGTGAATGAAAGTCCGACTGAACAACCGCGTTTCGAACTGAGAAGATACAATGGACTGCGACCAAGTACGTTTCGTGATCAAATATGTTTCATGTTAATTTTAAAATCAGCTGCATGCTATTTTAAAGGTTGATCCATTACTACTGTCTAAAATCAGTTATAGTATATCAGGTATTCAATGTACTTAGTTGAAATTACACTGTTCGTCTTGTGGCTTCTACACAAAATAGGACGGTTAGTGATATTATTATTAACTACCGTGACTAAATAAGACACCGCTGGCAATTATGTACTTTGTAATAAGTCTTGTTTTAGCCATGCAGTGACTGTAGATCTAGATCGTTAACACTGCTGGACATCAGCTACTGTTTTCAACCGAGAAGGTACAATGGGCTACGGCCACATCCGTTGTGTGTTCAAATATGTTTCATGTTTCTTTGAAATTCAGCTGCATGATATTTTAAAGCTTTATCCAATACTATTGTCCAAACTTAGTCATGCTACATCAGCTTTATAGTGTACGCAAGATTGACGATGATTTTAGTTGAAATTACGACCCTTTTCTTGTGACTTCTAGACAAAATAGGAAGATTAGGGATATTATGAACTACCGTGAAGAAAAAGACACAGCTGGCAGTTATATATGATATACCATGTCATCGTTTAGCCAGCAGTGATTATAGTTATTTCATTAACACTGATGGGCATCAGCTGGTGTTTCTGCATGCTGGACATCTATTTTCTGTCAACTCAAGTCCACCAGACCAGATGATAATTTGTCTTAACTCATTGGGGCGTGCACTGGAGAGTGGATAGATCTGTTTTTGTACGTTTATCAACATAATATATGATCAAATTTGTTGATTTAAAAAACCCATATACAGTGCATTGAAATAGGTTTATGTTATTACTGTTGATCAAATATAGACATGATAGTCATAATGTACAGTAATTAATTTTCCAGAATATAGAATTCTTACTCCACAATTTGGTGTACATTTTGTAACATTTGTCCAAATATAAGTATTAAATAGAAAAACTTAAAAAATTTCAATATCACACTGTTTCACAATAAAGTCTTTGCTGTTTGTCTGTTATTTTAACTGCGATGATATGACCAATAAATATCCCTAGTACGGAATAACGGAAGCTTGGACACAAGTCTACCTCCCTTATTAAGCTGAATAATGTGAAAAGTGGATGGAGAGGGTTTTTCTCAAAACGTTTTCTGTATGTAACTGTTTGCCGTATACGTTAAAAATTTAAATTTTTCTGTTCATTTAGATGGAACCAGAGCTACAACTACACAACATCATGGTAGGTGTATGCTTTAAGCTTGTTGTTGCTTTTCACAGGCTGGACAAATTTGCGTAACTTCGCAGAATAATTGTGTTGCATGCAAGCCAAAACCGAAACTGGGTTGGCTATCTCTGACAAAAATGAGATATGTCCTTCATCTGTGAAGAATGCATAATAACCAAACGATAGCGTAATTCAGAAAATTAAGGACTTGGTTGTTGAGCGAAAGTCTGGTTGAACAACAGTGTTTGGAACCGAGAAGACACATACCAGTAAATATAATTTTGGCGGTCCTCGTAAAATAATTTCTTATCAATATTCAAATTATTTATGTTAAGGAAAACAAAGAAAATCAAATTCAAATACCTGTGTGAGCGTAACTTACTTATTTACATAATCCTGTTCGTGTGGGTCCACACATAAGGCCGCCACCTACGAACGCCAATGTTTCCTATCTGCTGTCAACATCGTGACTTGACCCCAACTCCATCCAAGTGTTTTCATTTCCCTCTCTACTGATCTTCTCCGTGTCTCCATTGGTCTCCCCGCGCTCGTTTGCCACCAGGAGCCCATCGCATGGCTACTCTAAGAATTGATGTCAGTGGCATTCTATTATCATCGCCAACCCATCTCCATATGCGGCGTTGCGAAGAAATGGCTTGGATGCCTGTTCTTTCGTAGAGTTCCTTGTCAAAAACGCAGAATTCTCCGGATACATTTATTTTGAAAAATCTTTAGCATCTGACATATGCCTTTGGTAATCTTCCATGATTCTGCAGCACACTCAAAACATAACTCTTGAAAAGACGAATTGTTGTTCTATTGCTGATCTTATTGGTCTTCCATATGTTCTTTAATGCTGCAAATGCCCCCTCTGGCTTTATTGATCATTGCCTTAACCTCAGACTCTGAGTTGCCATCTTTTGTCACCTTGGCCCCAAGATTGGTAAATTCGGTCACTTCTTCAATGATAATTATATCCTTCGATCGTTATGGGATATGCTGTTTGACTGTTGCTTTGTTTTCTTGGTGTTTGTCTTTAATCTTATTTTTCCAGCATTTCTGGCAGGACTCGCTATTGCTTTGGATGTCTCCATAGCGGTGTGCTAGGAGAGATATGTCATCTGCGAAATCCAGATCATGCAGTGTTTCTGTGAAGGTTCACTTGATGCCAGCTTTTGTTCGTAATGTTGTTTCTTTCATGACCCAGTCGATCCCAAGGGAGAAGAGCAAGGGGGATAATATGCAACCTTGTTTGACTCCTGTCTTTATTTCAAATTCCTCTGTCATATATTGGCCACACATTACTTTAGACCTAAAATCAACATAAAGCAGTTTGATTATGCACACAATCTTGGGGGATTCGGTAATGCCGGCGAATACACCAGAGAGAATCTTTGTGAATGATTCGAACTACTTTTTAAAATAATAACAGTTTGCATATTCCTGGCACTGTTCCATGATTTGTTGCAATGTAAAAATACGGTTCCCGCAAGACCTCTCTTTCCGAAGACCTGCCTGCTTTTTCGCATCAATGGCTGCCGTAATTCTTTCAAGAAAAACCTTAACGAAAACATTGGTAGTGACAGATAGCAGAGTTATCCCTCTCCAATTGTTGTACTAAGGTCTCCTTTCTTCGGTAATTTGACAATTAGCCCTGTCTTTCAATCACTTGGTATTTCGTATTTCTCCCATATACCTTCAAAGATCTCTATCAAGGTTCTAACTAAGATTTCTCCTTCAGCCTTCAACATATCTGCACTCACTGTGTCAGCTCCCGGTGCTTTCCCTGACTTCATGGAACTGACTGCTTTCCTCACTTCTTCAGAAGATGGTGTGTATATTTTGATCTCCAGGTCTTCGTCGCTAACTGGAATATCTGCTAGATTGTTTGGCGCTTCTTTGTTGAGGATGGTATCGAAGTATGATTTCCATATGTTGGTCTGTTCTGCTATACCAGTGAAAAATATTTCCATGTACATCTTTCACCAGAACTTCACCGTTTCTAAAGCTGCCGGCGAGGGTCTTTGTTATCTTGTACAATGCAGCAATATTATGAGTGATTGCTGCTGTTTCTGCTTCATCTGTCAGATGCTTGCAAAGAAAGCTCTCTTGGCTGCTTTCGTCTGCTTTTTCACTTCTTTGTCCAGGTCTAGGTATTTTGCGTGTAGCTGTTCCCTCAGTCGTTGTGATTTGTTACCATTTAGCTTCTTTTGTGTATTTGTTGCCTTTCTCTCATCAATTGTTGCCCACCTATATGAATGTATCCATTTTTTTTTCTTCGGTAGCCTAAAACTGTCTTGCTTGTTTCAGTACCTGATTGAAATTATCAATGGTTAATTCTTGTTCCTCTCGGAGTATGCCGGTTTTACAAATCCATTTGAAAAGCTTTCCTTGTGTTTGCGTTCTTCAACTTTTCTGTGTCAAATCGCCGCTGCCTCTCCTCATTTTTGCGTTTCTTAGCTGTAATGACAATGTTGCCACTATCAATACATGGCCGCTCCCCACATCAGCTCCGTGTCTGGCGCTGAAATCTTGAAGTGATCGTTTCCACGTCTGATTTATTATCAACTGATCGATCTAACAGTGTTTCCATCTGGAGACCTCCAAGTGGTTTTGTGGAAGGTTCTGTGCTTGAACAACGTTCCTCCTATGACTAAGTTATTTTCCACACGTAGACCTGAAAGCCGCTCACCATTGTTATTGATGCATACAAAACCTTGTGAGCCCATGACCCTTTTCCAACTCGTGCGTTGAGGTCTCCCGCCCCCATGACTACGTCATGCCGAGGTGTGGTCCTAATTTATTCCTCCAACATTTTATAGAACTCATCATTGATCTACTCCTCTGCATCTTACGTTCGTGCATAATAGGCACTCATTGTCAGTTTGGCAAATTTAGAGTTAAATCTAGCCTTGATAAATCTGTCGCTCATTGGTTTCCAATCAAACAGGATTTGTTCCCTCTTTTCTTTTCATAATTATGGCAACTCCGCCTCTGTGCTGTTGATCTGTTTTGGCCAGAATAAAGAATGGTATGTCCCGTGGACTAGGTTCTCTTTCCTGAGTCTATCCAGCCTGCCTCACTCACGCAAAGAAGGTCGATGTTTCAATTCTCCATCTCCCGCAATACTTACTGAAGCTTACCTGCTTGATAGAGTGTTCTCACATTCCTGGAACCAACCCGGATCTTGGTTTTCGGCTTGAGTAGCTCCACTCTCGGGGTGTCAGCTTCCAATTGGGTTTAGCCGCCATCCCTCATGATTCCAGCTTCCTGAGTAGCTTTCACCTTTCACCATTTATATTTTGTTCTTTGGTATTGTTTTCAGTAGCGTATTATTTACGTGGTGAGGGTGCTAACCTCGAGCACGACCGGCCATGGCGGAGTTGTGTGAGCGTAACATTCACATTTTAGAAATAACACATTTTGTACGATTTCCCTCCTCACAGGCTGCACTGACTCTTGCGCCGGAAGACCAGACGGGCGATACCCTTGCCTCTGCACAGGCCCATGCCACCGTTACTTCGAGTGTCGTAGACAGGCCATAGTCAGGTATCACTACTGCGGAGAGAGTTGGCACTGCCTCATCAAGGGAGTATGCCGTGAGTCTTGCACATACTTTCAAGGAATATTATTATTTTATTAATTACCTCAAAAGAATACGTCACGCCTATCATCAAATTAGATAGTAAATATAATCATACCTTGTATATATTTGCACGCTGGGTTACTCAGTAATCGTAAATCTGTGTAACAAATAAACTTATGTGATATGAATATTTCTTTGTGTTTGTATTTGTTTGGTTGGATTTTTGTTTGCTTATTTTGTTTGTTTTTGTTTTACATCGTCAAATCTTCCTTGATACGATAACAATATGTGTATTGCGTCACATTACGCAGCATTCGGTCCTAGTGGAACATAGATTCCATATGAGTTTGTTTCACGATGTTTCACGACGCGTTAGGTACAACTGATTAGCGCCACGATTTTAGCGCGTATTACAATAGGCGACAGGGAACATGATAGTGATTCGAAATAGGGATGTTTGAGGACATGTTCTGCTCTCTACGTTTAAATGCATTCGCCGTTTGCAGGAAAATGCCAGGACAGTTGTCACGGAAAGCGGGATGGAGACTACCCGTCCTTGGACAACCCCCGTCCCTTCTACTACCACTGTCAGAACGGTCACATCTCCTACACAACTTGCCACCCCAAAGAAATCTTCAACGCGTGGACCCGCAAGTGCGGTAAGTGTATCGCCTGTTTGTTCTTGTTCCATAGCATGTTGTTCTACTTTAGCAAAGGTATTTACATTCACGAGTGCGGATGTGTATACGGCCATTTAAAGTTCAATGGTTTAACAATGTAAACTTCTCATTTAAAACAGGTTTGTAAACATCGTAACTTTTTACTAATTATAGTGACAAACCTATTCACGGGAAAATACTTGTAATATAAATTTGCGATATATTTAAGTAAACGAAAACGACTGTTTACAGAGTGCTACGAGGTGTACTGTGAGAAGGGTTATGGATACCAGCCGTCGGTCTATGGAAACAGATATGGTTTCTACGTGAAGTGCGAAGGAGGATTTGCATACGCCCGTTTTGTGTGAAATGTTTTGTTGTTGCAAACTTCTCGTTCAAAGCAATATTGTAAATATTGTAGTTTTATAGATAATAGGGTAATATTCGAAAACCTTTTCGGGAAGAAAGAATTGATAGTATGTAAGCAGTCATTTTAAAATAAACGTTCTGAATATTTTAAATAAACGCAAGCTACTGTCGACAGAGTGCTACGAGGTGTTCTGCGAGAAGGGTGATGGCCTCCAGCCGTCCGTGTGTGGAAACGGATGCGGTGGCTACGTGATGTGCGAGGGAGGATTCGCGAAGACACACCGCCACTGTCCCAGTCGTCGCCCTTACTTCTGCTGTCACACAAGCCACTGTGTCGCGTCCAGCCGCCACTGTGGCGGCGGTCCTTGCGGCCACTGCGGCCACTAGAGCTCCTCGGCACGGGAGAGAGAGAGAGAGAGAG
>JAODUO010002064.1:30000-32500 GCA_025642075.2 Ridgeia piscesae
TTTCAGATTGGATGATGTGACCAATCCGACATTGGCCCTTTGCAGTCATTCATCTTCGCTTCCTGTTGAATTCGTCGTCTATGTTGACAGAAGAGAAACATATCGTTAAACATAATATACTGTTTCTTTAAACAAGTGATATGTAATTCTTCTTACAACGATTAATAAAAAATATTTGATATACAACATTTTGTGGTTTTACTGGGACACGTGAAAAGCATATATTACGAACACCCTATGACATCTAACATGTTTCGTATGTACACATACGCAGGCACACATAAACACTCTCACGCACACACATGCACATTCCTCACAGTAATACATTTGGATTTGGTAATATTGAACATTAAAATGCTCGATGCATAACATGATTAGAGGCCCCTGTGTGTGATTGATCATTCTTGATAAGATCATAAAACCATCAATAAATTCGAAATCCTGCAAAAACCTTGGCATCACACTTGTTTCTTTCTTGGTATCTACATTCCAATTCCCTCTTCTTGACAATAGATTGTTAGCCATATGGCCAAAGACCTATAGGACCCGCACGGTGTTAGCCTATGTGAGACAAGTGTTTACTGCGAATGTACTGCACGTTTTCTGTCTATAGATGTAGTTTGACATGCCATAATTGAGCAACACTTCAGCTTTTATGTTGGGTGGAACATTTAGTTCAGCAATGGTGTGCTAATGTGCAATGTGCGTGCAACGTTCACGTTAAGTAACGTCAGTGGCGGCAGAATAAAACCCACCCATGTCTTATTTATCGCCACAAGCCATAAAGGGTTACATTCCTTGCAAGGTAGGCACATAAACTAAGTTCCCAGGGGCGACTATAAAATCAAAGTGACGCATGAATATCGTCCCTAGTGGACTCTTTGTAGGATGCCACACAAATATTAGTTTCGGTTAATTTATTTAAAACCACGAATTAATTTTGCTTTCAGATGATTATATTTTGGGTACGTTTCGCGCATGTCATTGTGTCTCAGTATGTCAATCAGATCTCAGTGGCCACCGGGAAGCAAGCCAGCGTTTTCGAATATTTGTCTCAGCTCGGGAAAACTCTGCAACAACACTGTGTATTTAAGTGCAACTACAAAATAACAAAATAATGAGCGTTATGCTGCTGTGAGCATAGTGAGTATCGTATGTTACAGTAAGTATCAGTTACATATATCCAGTGTAAACCACCTTAGCATGAGATACTGGTGTCTTTCTCGTGGCTGCTCTTGTCTTGCTTGACGGGTCTAGTTTCTAGACTTACACATGATTATAATTTAATGAACACAACTCTGTTGTACAGCACACAGTCAGCAGCCGGCCGCTAAAACAAGATCATTTTCATGGTTAATTATTTATTTAATATTAACCTATTTAGGTTTGGACAATGGAAAATACTGTGCTCGCTGCATACACTATGTATTGTTACTTGCCACTCATCGGGAAACAAACCACAACAGGCACTGCATTGTCTTATGCTAAGTTCACAGTTCAGAAGATTTGATGGAGTTCTCACCCGTGGTCCCTCACGAAGCAGACAAATAAAAACAACTATCCTGCGAAAAGGAATTAACTGGACTTGTCAGTGTTATTCAACCTGTGTTTATGTAGCCCTGGTTTGATGCTGGATATAAACCAGCGCCCACATTACCGTTACTACTCGACCAAACCTTATATCCATGGTAGGGCTGCTCGTTGATAAAAGCAAAGTCAGATTTCTTAAAGTCATTAATCATATTGAAACTACTTGAAAAGTGATAAATCGAAGCAAAACCATATCCGGATCAATACACTTATGTAGCCAATTAGACGAAGTAGTGAACGTTACATACAATGGCTTCAACAGTTACTCTCAACGCAATAGTTAATGTAGAAAGGTACACACTTGTTGTATTGTGTCAAATGTGATTTGACAATAATGTGTTCACCAAATGAAACAGTAATTAGTGTACAAGTGAAAGGTGGACAATGACATAATCAACAACCAAAAACACTTGATCCAATATTACACTACGCCATATTAAAAACGTGGTCATTCAACATATACTGCATCTACACCACCGTGCGACAAGATCGTCTACGTTTGGCAGGTCACGTGACGTGCCACGACGGTCTAACAAACATTGTTCATCTGTGGCCCCGAGGACACCCATGGGTGCGGACAAACGTACACACGAACATATAAATGACCACAAATACATGCATGCGTACGTGCTATCAAACAAGAACACACCAGCACAACTACCTGCACAAGTCAATACGTTAACATTGTTTTTCAACCCATGTGTCGCAATATTGAATACATCATGGTTTAACCTGTAATTAACCAATTCACGATTCTAACATATAACATCCTATATCGTTATGCAAAACGTGTTTTTTTACCCACTTTGTCAACGGTACTGGACGAACATAGCGACCATAACGAGATATATGAAAATATGTCATTTTCAAATTTCTTGTTAAGCAAACCGACAAAAGACAAAACATATGC
>JAODUO010002064.1:35000-41678 GCA_025642075.2 Ridgeia piscesae
TTTCGTCCACAATGATTAATGTCGCCAAAGAAGAATATAACACGAAGTATACTGCATGGACTCATCAAGTAAAGGCCACTCGTCTCTGGTGTAGACTTAAGTACGCTATATGGTGTTCTGGATATGTTGCCAGAAACCTTTGTTACCTGTTTTAGAGTCATTTGTCTATTTTCACAGTGATCTATCACGCAGAGTAGCTAATTGGGTTGTAGTGTTTAAATAAACACATTACGCCATTTCCTAAATGGTTTAAGACATGATTAGTAGACATACCTTTATTACACGTAACGCTTTCAAGAAATTGCCTCACCAAGATAATTAAAATAACGCAATACTTAGCACATCTTAAAAATACACCATAGGATATTTTATTTGTCTGAAAATGTTGGTGCGTTTATATTTCAGAACGCCTCTTTCTGCGACTATGTCGACATTTCTCGTGGTTCTGATAGTTGCAGGCGTAGCTATCACCGTGCAAGGTAAGCCGTGATGTAGTTGCTAAAGACATTGAACATAATATAAGCAGTGCTATTTACGCCTCCAGAGAGCATGTGGACACGAATACCTTCAGCTCATCAAGAGTCCAGTTATATTCTTATATATGCTTATTTAACGGTACCGAAGTATATGATATTGTTGTCTTAAAATAGGATTCTAGAACTCACCAAAAGTATCATATCATATGTTCCATCACGCATGAATGATAATAAGTAAGAATTTTGATTTCCTGATGTATGAGTTACGCCAATCCATCAATAATGTCCTTAAGTAGTGTAAAATCCTGCAATCGATCTATATTGAGAAAATATTAATATAAACATTTCCGAAATCACTAACTACAATAAGAACGTGTGTATTGATTTTCATCACTGTTGGCTTCGTTTTGTGAAACCACGTCCCATATAAGCGGATTCTATAGTCTGATAGTTGAATAATCATTTAGCCGTTCTCTTCTGTACTCTTTCTTGAAAACAGTTGTCATCCGTATACATTCTTTAAACACCTACCACTTGCCGGCAAATACTAGTTTGCCAAACATAATTTTTTTTCTTCAGTACAATACTTATTGCAGCAATAGTAACCTGTGTCTGATATGTCGCAGGATGCTTCGATTCTTGCTACAGAAGATCAAGTGGGCGATACCCGTCGTGCTTCGGCCCAAGACACCGATACTTTGTGTGCAGAGGAAGGTTCTCTCTTACATACAGATATTGCCCCTTCGAATACCAGTGTCTCATCAAAGGCAGATGTGGTAACTATGAAACATACTTGATTGCATTGTTTTATGTTGTTTTTGTTGTTATCAATACTAGTAAGTTACCATTATCATTGACGTTTGCGTTTGCATTGGCGCTGGCGCTGGCGCTGGCGCTGGCGCTGGCGCTGGCGCTGGCGCTGGCGCTGGCGCTGGCGCTGGCGCTGGCGCTGGCGCTGGCGCTGGCGCTGGCGCTGGCGCTGGCGCTGGCGCTGGCGCTGGCGCTGGCGCTGGCGCTGGCGCTGGCGCTGGCGCTGGCGCTGGCGCTGGCGCTGGCGTTGCGTTGGCGTTGGCGTTGGCGTTGGCGTTGGCGTTGGCGTTGGCGTTGGCGTTGGCGTTGGCGTTGGCGTTGGCGTTGACGTTGACGTTGACGTTGACGTTAGCAATAATGCAACATCAACAACAATATTTATAATTGTTCAGTGAGATGAAAGGTGATATAATACACATAAATATGCAACAACATTTCGTGAAAATTTTCATCAAGTTGGCAACATATTATTCCCAAATAATTCATAATTACACAACTAGCAATGTTCTACTTACTTCTACGTTTCGACCACCATCGGCGGCCTTCTTCAGGAACTGAATGTTCAGTGGTCACTGCTCGCTAGATGACGTCGCGAGCAGTCTGTCCCACAGACTTAGTTTGTAGCTTCAGGGGCACTACTTACCAACATTAATTTGGCACAGCGATGGGAAGCCCAGTGTCACCGGTGATAGCCAGTTTATTTATGGAATGGCTGGAACAACAAGCCATCGCCACAGCTCCATGAACGTTGTCGCGCTTACATTTTTCCGGTTGTTATAAACTATCCGGGTGACGTTTCTGCGCATGCGCGATAAACGTAAACGTGCAGCGAAACGCAAAGCATTTATCATATAAATATCACCGGCTGTTCGTTAACTCTCCTATGATGATTACTGTGAAGAGTTGCTTAAAATGTCGATCAATACAATAACATCTTACATTTGTTTAAATTATTGTTACGGATTAAGGCGCACTACAGTCACGTGGTTTACGCTTGCTATCAAAACATGCCTCAAAACTTGTTTGCCTCGTGTTAATTTGCGACAAATAACATTGCTGAAAGGTTATATACGTCCTAATGAACAACCCATGGTATTTATACCATAAATGCTTTACGTTTTGCTGCATTTTGATGATTTGACATTTATCGCGCATGCGCAGAAACGTCACCCGGATAGTTTATAAAGTCCGGAAAAATGCTACAACGTGTCAACCCCGACTGTGGAAGCGATACTTGGATGACGTAATGGAGATCGTGAAGAAAGGATGTGAACAACAATTGACAGCGCACCTAAACACCATTGATACCACAGGCAATATCAAGTTCACGTACGAAGAAGAGAGTGACGGGTCACTGCCTTTCCTTGACACATTGATGGTACGGAAGGAGGATGGGACGATCAAACTCCTCGTATATCGGAATAAGACACACACCGACCAGTATCTGAACTTTAGTTCACCTCACCCGCTACATCGGAAACTGGGAGTCATAAAAACCTAAACCGGTACTAGACAGATGCAACAACATTGTCAAGGTGTGACAGAACCGGAACAGCATATCCTAAAACATCATGATATAGCATCAGCTGTCAGACCACGCAGAAACCTCAGACAAATACTGGTGCATCCAAAAGACAAAATGGAAGACAAACACAAGACCGATTGTGTATATCAAATCCCATGTAAGACCTGCAATGTGTACTACATCGGTGAAACATTTGGTACAAGAGTTGATGAAAATAAAAAAGAAGTTGAAACCGTAACAACTGGACGTTTTACTCGGGAAACAAGGAAATGTTCGACACACGATTGAACACAGATCGGCAATTACAGATCATGCGGACAGACACAAATGTGTGATAGACTGGGAGGGAGCGAAAGTGGTGGATAAAGAGTCAAACAGATGTGCGCGTTGGATAAAAGAAGCCATCTGGATTAGGAAGACGGAACCAACTGTGAGCAGAGACGAGGGGGGCTACAAAGTAAGGCACGTGTAGGACAATCTGCTCGCCACGCCATCTAGCGAGCTGTGACCACTGAACATTCAGTTCCCGAAGAAGGCCGCCGATGGTGGTCGAAACGTAGAAGTAAGTAGAACATTGCTAGTTGTGTAATTATGAAATTTGTTTGGAATAATGCAACAACAATATTTTGTCCCGATCAATTGCAAAATACCTATATGTCACCCAATTAAACATGACTCATATCCATAGCAAATTAAAACGGGATGCGACGTGGTCGAATGAAGTGCAGAGACTTCATGTTTTTGTTTTAGCGCATCACACACTGGTAGCGTATATGTTGAGTCATGTTTTATATTAAATCGTCTGTAATTATCACAAACAGCATATACTATAATCCACTTATTTGTAATCATAAACAATGCCATTGTTCCGACGAATTTGATTTCTCTACATTCTGTCACAAATAATTAGACCATATAGCGTCAACATTTCGTTTTCATTTTACTAATATCCAATGTTACCGGTTATTGCTTTGACTCTTGCTATGACAAGCCTGATGGCAACTACCAATCTATGAACAACCCCCGTCCCTTCTACTACCTCTGCGAGAACGGATTCATGTTTTACAGAAGTTGTCACCCCAACGAGGGCTTCAACGCGTGGACCCGCCAGTGCCGTGAGTATTGCATAGTTGTTGTGTTTCTTTAAGGATCGGGGAAACCCTAACGAAGTCTCCAAACCGTGGATCATAAGATGCGATGAGGCGATCTCTATATTACTGGCGTTGTTAACGCACTACTCAATAGTAGTGTAGTAGTGTGGTTTAACATAAATGATTCACGCAGTGCGTGGAAACTCTACCGTGGGAAACAAACTGGCAGAGGATAACACAAGACAGCCTGTGTCCAGCCATGGAACACAACGGCTGCACGCTGTGATGTTACTATAATATATATATATATATATATATATATATATATATATATATATATATATATATATATATATATATATATATATTATATATATATATATATATATATATATATATATATATATATATATATATAATTATCTCAGGATGTACGGAAGTTCTCCTTGACATTTGATGACGATACGATTTCACCCATCAAATCGCATGAAGAATTTTGGAATTCACATGGACCAACGTCTGACGATAACAGATCATGTGACTGCTGCGCGTGCCACATGTAGCTATCATATGTACAGTCTGTCATCAATACAGCACTATGCAACAATTGACGCCGCGAAAGGTCCGGTCAACGCATTTGTCAACTCTCGTTTAGACATTGCAACCAGAGCATAACAACATCCCAGCTCGGTTGCAGCATGTCCAGAACAATGCTGCCAGGCTAATTAAACGCACCAGTAAACACGACCACATCACACCAGTGTTGAAGGAGCTGCATTGGCTGCTGGTTGATAATCCCCTTCATGATGTTGGTAATGACGTTGTCGCGCTTACATTTTTCAGATCGTTATAAACTTTCCGATTGACGTTTCTGCGCATGCGCGATAAATGTAAAATAATCAATGTGCGGCGAAACGACAAAGGATTTTTGGTATAAATGCCACGGGCTGTTCGTTAACTCTCCTGTGATGATTACTGTGAAGAGTTGCTTAAAATGTCGTTCAATGCAATACCATCTTACGTTTGTTTAAATCACTGTTACGGATTATGGCACACAACAGCCACGTGGTTTACGCTTGCTATCAAAACATGCCTCAAAACTTGTTTAGCTCGTGTTAATTTGCGACAGATAACTTTGTTGAGAGGTTATATATATATATATATATATATATATATATAATATATATATATATATATATATATATATATATATATATATATATATATATATATATATCTAACGAACAACCCGTAGTATTTATAACATAAATCCCCTTGTCCTTTCGCTGCACATTAATGATTTTACATTTATTGCGCATGCGCAGAAATGTCAATCGGAACGTTTATAACGCGGGAAAATGTAAGCGCTACAACGTACTTTTATGTGCACTAACGATTTTGCGCCTTATCTTGCATAATTTTTTTACACATTGTATTTAATTCAAACTGTTTTGGTATTTTGGACATTGTTTCACAATTTCATCTTTTGTTGTTATACGTATTAAAATCTGTGTTTATTTTTTTTATTAATTTATATATTTTACATAGAAAGACTTAGTTATGTACGTCTTAAATCCAGTGATTATTTTGTTTTATATTAATTTATGTATGTAACTTATATACTTCTTTTTTAATATTGTACGTCTCAAAACCAGTGTTTATATATTATAGTAATTTTCATATAAGTTATATAATATATTTTTTATAATATACATTTATTATGTTATTTGTACATCGCATCGATCCGCTATGCAAGAATTAGCGCTAGAGAAAAATCGTATCATTATTATTTATTATTATTATGTGTGTATGTATCCATGTCTGTATGCTTGGGTGTCTGTACGCCCGTAAATATGCATACACGCACGTACATACGCATGCACCCACCTACCCGCCTACATCGGTGTTTATGTATAACTACGCAAAGTTAGACATCAACAAAAGTTGAAATGTATTGATTATAATAGAAAAATTGATTATTTAGCAAGATGCGTGTAATATATCTACTTAAATATTATAGTGGATGAAAATGTTAACGGAACAACTACGAAAAGGTACAAAGAGTAATACTAGGAAATATACGGAAGGTGCAACACGCTGTCCAAAACAAACATATTACACTTGTAAATAATATTTCTAAATGGCAACACAATATAGATTAATCACTCAAGGTGCAGTCATTCTAGAAGCAATTCCGCCACCAACTGCAATACTTAAGCTCGATTATTGTAAAGCTGTATTATTAAGATTTGCCCTTACTCGATTCTCCACTAATTATGATATCGTTAGGTCTCAGACACGTTATTCTCTGTCAACAGATTGTTACGAAGTATTCTGCAAGATGAGTGACGGCCACCAACTGTCGGTGTGCGGGAGTGGGTGCGGTGGCTACGTGAAATGCGAGGGTGGGTTCGCCGTGTCACATCATCAGTGCCCATCCAGTCGTCCGTACTTCTCCTGCCGCGAGTCAGTTCCCACAGTGTTTGCCGTGAGTGCCGTTAATCGGGCATCTAATTAATTAATATGTACACACATGGCAACTCATACACTACACACATGCATCACACCCACACACTCACAAGCGCACACACGCATACATATATTTAATTATATAAATAAATTATAAATTGTAACGTAATAATAATATATGCATATATATATAATATATTTAATATAGAAATATACTAATTTTATATACATACATAATATATATATATATATATATATATATATATATATATATATATATATATATATATATATCAACATCATCGTG
>JAODUO010002065.1:0-7500 GCA_025642075.2 Ridgeia piscesae
TACATTTGATACCTCACACTAACTCTATCACTAAGCATTCAGCGTTCCCATGTATATTTATATTTTACAAAATATTGCGTTTCGAGACCCAAATAGCACCCAGTTTGTGCCAGTCCAAGTGCAGCAGCCGATATTACTGCGCTGTATACCTGGAATGAGCGATAAACATAGTTTATTTATGTCGATCTCACCGTTTTTCGACCTCAAATGTCCGCTAAGACGCAGTGTTTATAGAACATAAATATGCGAGTGATTACTTTGAATGATTGAGTTAACAAAATAATGTATCACATGTTGGCAAAGATACAGTTACAACGGCAGAATTGAGGTGGGTCCGAATTCTAAACAAGTACCCACGGCAATTTAGGATCTACGTACCTTTCAAGCAGTCGTATTTGGCGAGGAGGGAAGACTTTAGATCATTATGACACGGAGGCGCCTTCGGGAAGCTCGGCTCCTCGATGCGCACTTTGCACGTGCGCCGACCGGAACAACTAGCGTCGAGCACAGGAAGGACGTCATTGTCGCAGCGGTATGTTCGGAAGTCGTGTGACACGCACTGGCCGAGTCGTATGCGACCGTAGCGCGCGCTCAGCATCAGGATCGCCTCGTCGTCATCACACTTCGGCTCAAACACATCCGACTGGCAATACTCATCCTCCACGTTCGGAACTGAAACAATAACAACAGTATTAGTATTAGTATTAGTATTAGTATTAGTATTAGTATTAGTATTAGTATTAGTATTAGTATTAGTATTAGTATTAGTATTAGTATTAGTATTAGTAGTAGTAGTAGTAGTAGTAGTAGTAGTAGAGAGGTGAGAGAGAGCAGCAGAGAGCAGAGCAGATTTGCTCTGTGTGCTGTGCAGCAGTAGAGTAGCAGAGCAGTAGTGGAATAGAGTAGAGTAGAGAAGCAGAGAGAATATAGTGAGTAGTAGAGTAGTAGTATTGTGGGATATATATATATAATATATATATATATATATATATATATATATATATATATATATATATATTGTACTTTTTAATAATATATATATATACTATATATAGTAGTAGTAGTAGTAGTAGTAGTAGTAGTAGTAGTAGTATTTAGTAGTAGTTGTTGTTGTTGTAGTAGTAGAATATATATATATATATATATATATATATATATATATATATATATCCTACCAGAAAGTAAGTTAACTGGTTGCCTATGTGTGGTCGTAGCTTGTTTGGTGCAACAATATAAACATTGGACAACAGCTTTAGTGTGTAAAAAGGCAAATTTTATCCTGTTCACCTCAATGTACTTCAGTGTAATCACAATTATAGCATACATACATTATAATAAAAGCCAGCATTGCTAATAAAACAATTATTCTTATTTACAAGCAACAAAGGTGAGGGGCCAACCGGCACAGACACGGTTCCTTGCTAATAGTGTCCCCCCAAGACCACACATAATAAATGAGTGATAACGCGAACCAAGCCAATTGTCTAGAGGAGTCCACAAAGACTGTGAAAGAAGAATCAAATTAAGGGCATGCGTACTTTTGACCAGGCAAACTCTCTGTGAAACCAAAAACGTAGCAACGAAACCTAGAGCCAGAAGCTAGAGAAGGCCGTCCATTTGACACCAACACGGTACTGTCGACGTGTGCTTCTGGGCACGACTGATATGGCCTCCAAACTGTGTACACGCACGATGTTGTGATGTATCTACTGGTGACTGAAGCAAGCCCGTTAAAAAGGAGTACGAATGTTGCGTCGCAAAGCGTGTTGGGTGGCAACTTGTATAATTACAATGTAACTATAATAACAGAACAGTCATATTTCAAGAATAAACACGCATTTTATTAGCCTACGCTAATATCAGGTGTCGGGGCTCACTTCATTAAATATCGAATTCAATCGGTTTGACTCTGATTTCATTGTGTTTAAGTTACCACATCAATTCCCCGATGTCGCATTAAATACGTTCTCTTCCATCGTGTGATGTCAGTTTCTTGCCAGCAGTCGTTTTAAACATAGCCGCCGGGTAATATGATCTCATCAAAACAGACACATGAATGAGATGACAAATTAAATTTGAACGAGACATCCATCAAATAAACGTATTTCAGAATTTCCGTATTTCACCTTAAACAAACGTAGGTCTTGGTAGATGCATTACGTCACCGACTGAGCCACAACATAATAAGTAATCAATGTGTATGTTTATAAATAGAAACAGGCTGTCGTTACAATGCACACAAAAATTCGCGAAAAAACAACAAAGTGTGTTAGTATATAATAACGTGTACTTAAACCGATGCATGAGGCCGCTTCTAACGCTCCACGTGGTGTTTATTGTATCTTTGTTCCTCGGAGTCAGCATCACTACACCTCTCGTAGACTTCACGACCTCCAATTATGATGTTACAATAGAGTCCAAACAGAAAATCAATCCCAGTCGGTCTCAATTAGCCTTTCAGGCGGTGGAGCGCAATTATATTATACCACGTGAATTGCCGCGTAATGAGGTGTTTATGTTGTTAATGAAATATACCGACACGTCATGGTTATAAAGTGGTTTTGTCATTGAATCATTATATTTAGTAACGCACCATCTCAAAACGATCTCCGGCGACTCGACGTTAAATACTCGCTGGAAATAACGTTAGATTGAAAATGTGTTTAGGCATGCACGCACACACAAACACACGTACACGCAAACACACGCGCGCACTACTCGTACATACACGAACACACTCCTAATGCCACAACAATTGTGATGTTAGCTACTGCTGACTCAGCGTCAGCATGCCTCGTAATGGCACATTCTTGTTTAGCGGCCCGTTGTATTACTAGGGCACGCACATCTCGTCTGTTTTCATTCACGATGCAAAGAGTAGAAGTAGACACGTGTTCTTTCTCATATTACCACTGCAAAAACCGCCGTTTAACCTTTTAAAGGTTTCCATTCCACACAATTCATCTAAAAGAATTATGTTCAAATTGCTAGCGCATTGCAGCAATTTATTTTGACTTTGAATCAGCTCAAGGCCAAGACATGGGGAAACGAGAATCATTCGGATTCCTTACACTCTAACACAATCGTGTCTTTATCGTGATTGCAGATACGGGAATACAATAGCGTTATGTGGTTCTTTCGGCGAGGGTTTGCACTACTTTACGTTACGGAATCGGAACCGGAAACGTGAGTATTTGACCCACATAAAACAAACCGGCACTATTTTTAAAACAGTGCTATTTACAGCTCAGTTACGAACTAATGTGAGTAAAAATACTAGGTAGAACATAGGTGCATTATTCAGTAAAGTATATAACGCAAAAAGTACAAACAATTAATGTGGGATATATTCAATTAGCAATAATACGACTATTAACTATCAGGTTGCTGCCAATAAATAGAGGCGTGAACTACATTAGTACGCATATAAATATTGCATAAACAGTCCTGTTTATTCCAAGACGCCGTCACCAGTGTTAACAGTGAGTAGTATCAGCTTACTGCAGAACCCACAAGCATACATTCCGTATTCACTATATCCAATGTACTGTAGACTCCATATGCATACACTCCATATTCACTGTATCCAGTGTACTGCAGACTCCACAAGCATACATTCCATATTCACTGTATCCAGTGTACTGTAGATACCAAAAACATACACTCCATATTCACTGTATCCAGTGTACTGCAGACTCCACAAGCATACACTCCATATTCACTGTATCCAGTGTACTGTAGATTCCACAAACATACACTCCATATTCACTGTATCCAGTGTACTGTAGACTCCACAAGCATACACTCCGTATTCACTGTACCCAGTGTACTGTAGACTCCACAAGCATACACTCCATATTCACTGTATCCAGTGTACTGTAGACTTCCCCCAAGCATACACTCCATATTCACTGTATCCAGTGTACTGTAAACTCCACCAGCATACACTCCATTTCACTGTATCCAGTGTACCGTAGACTTCCACAAGCATACACTCCGTATTCACTGTATCCAGTGTACCGTAGATTTCCCCCAGCATACACTCCTTTTTCACTGTATCCAGTGTACTGAAACTCCACCAAACATACACTCCTTTCACTGATCCAGTGTACCGTAGACTTCCCCCCAACATTTTCCAAATTCTAAAATTCACTGTACCCCGTGTACTGTAGACTCCACCAGCATACACTCCATATTCACTGTATTCAGTGTACCGTAGACTCCACAAGCATACACTCCGTATTCACTGTATCCAGTGTACTGTAGACTCCACCAACATACACTCCATATTCACTGTATCCAGTGTACTGTAGACTCCACCAGCATACACTCCATATTCACTGTATTCCAGTGTACCGTAGACTCCACAAGCATACACTCCGTATTCACTGTATCCAGTGTACTGTAGACTCCACCAAACATACATTTCCCAAATTTACTGTACCCCTGTATGTGGGCTCCACCAAACATACACTCCTATTCACTGTACCCCGTGTACCGTAGACTCCACCAAACATACACTCCCAGTTTTTACTGAGACTCCACCAAACATACACTCCGTATTCACTGTATCCAGTGTACTGTAGACTCCACAAGCATACACTCCGTATTCACTGTATCCAATGTACTGTAGACTCCACAAGCATACACTCCGTATTCACTGTATCCAATGTACTGTAGACTCCACCAAGCATACACTCCGTATTCACTGTATCCAATGTACTGCAGACTCCACCAGCATACACTCCGTATTCACTGTATCCAGTGTACTGTAGACTCCACCAAGCATACACTCCGTATTCACTGTATCCAGTGTACTGTAGACTCCACCAAGCATACACTCCGTATTCACTGTATCCAATGTACTGTAGACTCCACAAGCATACACTCCATATTCACTGTACCCGTGTACTGTAGACTCCACCAAGCATACACTCCGTATTCACTGTATCCCGTGTACTGTAGACTCCACAAGCATACACTCCGTATTCACTGTATCCAGTGTACTGCAGACTCCACAAGCATACACTCCATATTTACTGTACCCAGTAACCCATATGGGAATGCGTCAGCCCATGAGACAACCACGATATCCACAGCAGACCCATTCCTTAAGAGTTAGCCTCGAAGCAATCAATTCAACGTAATAGACAGGTTTGTTTTAACCCGTAACCTATCAACATTGATGTAACCTGCAATACTCTACTCGGAAGTCAGTTCATTTCTGCAGACGCGAAGTATCCTTGGTAAAATTCCTTTCATCTGCACGCGCGAGATTCAGTGTATAGTAGCAGTTTTAAGAATAGTTGTGATGCCTACGGTCAAAGTGCATTTGATATAGAATAAGCATGTAAACACTTTAAATAATTCCGCTCTCCAAACACAGAGCAAATAAATGGACGCAATGTTCCGTGTTCGTACATGCACAATAGAAACATGTCGATAGGCCAATAAAAACGTGTTATGTCAGACCAATTCGGGAGACGATACTCTAAATTTTGCATTTTAAATAATATACACTCATTATTTGACAACGTGTCTTCATAACACTTAAGGACAGATTCCGTATAAACGCAACAAGGTGTAAGATAATTATTTAGCTTTTATATACGTTGTTGCGATTAAGTTCGCAGTGCGCTCGACGGAAAATATGCGTCACTTTGTCCGTGTAAATAACGTCGCTACTGCTCCGAGCTTCAAAACACAACGTCGCTGACGTTTCGTCTGAACTTGTCTCATTAACTGCGTATAGGTCTACTTCAAAGCAGGTTTCTTGGAAATGAGCCGAATAAAGTGAGTTATACTGCGAGTGTTTCCAACCAACCGGTCCACAATTACAAATCCACTGCTTCACTTCTGTTCTTTTCGGTGAAGTTCAACATTGCTGCCGTTACACAAGGAACATTGTGGCACTATGTAAAATCAGCCATTCATTGCAAACCGACCTTGCATATCTCCAACGAACCGTATGATTTGATATATGTTGACAAATGTTCAGTTTCTTATATATATTTCAGGTGTACAACATCGATAATTTGTTTTTGTTTTCCTTCAGTACAATCCATCGCGAATTCACACAACTCAAATTAATTATTAATGACAACAGTTAATGTATATTCCTAGGTGTAAAAATCAATAACACATCTAAACATAGCAGTTACCGTTCACATTTGACACAAAAACAGCGACAGCTGCAACTGACATGTTGTTTGACGAAATCCTGTAACGACAGTCTACAGTCCGACGATCAAACCCGTTTCTTCATTACGTGGGACGCATTTGGAAACGGAATAGGATCCCAACAACGTGGGACTTTTCTTGAAATCAAATCATTCCGCATCACCCTCCCACCCGCTCTAATGGGAGCCGACAGCAAAACCCAAAAAATTCCTCACAGATGGGCGCGTGTAATCTGTCTACTCGAAGTACAGCCCACCTGACCGCGGTCCCCACCGATTTGGCCGCCCAGCGGGCACGGCCACGACACCCGAGTGCGGGCTCGTGGTCGTGGTCGTCGATACCGCGCATTAGGCATTGATGAACCGTGGCTGACGCCTCCACGAGCACGTCACACTAGACGGCAACACGTATCGATTCGAGACCTCCTTCGGCTAGTGGCGACAGTTGCACGGAGACGGTAGAGTCGTGAGGTCGGCCTTAGACACCCGCAGGCGTCGCGGTGGCTCGGCCCGGCCACCAGTCGCTGTACGCGTACGAGCATCCGCCGCCACTTACCAGGTCGAGATGTTATCCGCGCCCACCGATATGTCGCCTATTTTATTTGCGTGTCTACGACAATGAATGGAGTTATATTGATTCGCCGTTGTTACGAATAACGTAGCCTGTGCTACGATTAAGTTAGTCAGACGGTGTTGTCGATGTTAGTTTGTGATGACATGAGAGGGGATTCAATTAAATATATTTCGCTAGCTGTGATCCCACGGGGGTTCTATTTCGCACCATTGACGAGTCATTTCTACCTGTCACGAATCTCTAACGACTCTCTGCTACGACTAACCCTAACATTTAACACACACCATCTGTATTTCACACTCCCTATTCACATTCTACCAGAAACAAATTATATATTTCTCATTGTTAACGTTATTCACCCATTTTATATTTTACGTATTGTACCGTTCTCAGTCCGTCACTAAGTACCTTCCTGCTCGTGAACTCTTTCATAAATGTCTACAGTAACGACCAGTTATGAAGCCATTGAGAGTGTATATCTCATTAAATTGTAAGTATTGTTTGTCTACACGGGTTAATCTGCTAAATGTCTCAAACTAACTTCAATTTTGGCAAATATGCTTTCTCTGTAGTTGCTCCAACAATCTGGAATTAACTCCCTGTTACAATAAATTCTTCTGAAACTATAGCCACCTTTCGTAAAACATTGAAAACATATTTGTTTGAAATTGTTTTTCCACCATACATTTTCAGCGGTTCCATGCGCCAAAGACGATTTATGCCTGTTCCCTTTTATGATTACGCCAA
>JAODUO010002065.1:15000-22500 GCA_025642075.2 Ridgeia piscesae
GATTCAAACACATCGGTGCTTACAGGAAAACCTCAAACACTTCTACGCCGATCGGGACTTTGACCTGGTTTGAATGTGTATACACAAAACAACGTAACGTTTGCGTTATTGATCGGGCATGTTTGTATTCCGGGTAGCGTTGTGGTTTGTAGCTGATAGGTACGTATACCTATTGTGTGGCTAGAGATTGCGGCAAAATGACGTGGTCTGAAGATAAGTGACTCGTCAGTTACAACAGATAACGATAATAAAGATTACACAAAACGACGACATCGATGATAATAATCACTATATATTATGATAGAACTGATAGCAATTAAAGGAATATTTGCGAGTTATGGCGGATGGCAAATGCCAGTGAATAATGATGACTGGTGACGGATGATCTCAGATAACAACGAGTGGTCACTGGTGATTACGAATGATAATTGATGTTGACCGCTGATGATGAATGATAATGATGAATGATTATGAAAGAGAATTAATGATGATGACATGCGGCGAAAGTTAATAACGTTGACAAATGACGATGTTACTGGTATTACAGAAACACACGCATCCTATTGATGTGTTTGGTCAATTGTGGTACAACCGATAGTTCAGTGGCTTATCGCCGATAACCATCGATAGTTAACAATACTATCGATGCCATTATATCGCGATATTGACTATTGCGACATATCCTATGTCGATGTGATGTTGCACAACAATTGCATACTACCATTCTGTTTCCATATAATACATCAAATGAAGCACTTCGACTGGTAATTTACCAGGCGAAATCCTTAATTCACTGTACTGGTAAATCACTATGGTGATCATTCTTATAATTGTTTCTGTCCAATTGTGCAATCCTCTTCGTACGTCAAAGTGCAAAGGATATTGCATATGTCGTGCAATGATGACTCGATCAACAGTCCGGATATCAGCGTTGATTCAATGGAAACATTAAACGGTTCATTACGTCCTGTGCTCAGGGAACGTTTCGAAATGGTTACATTTACAGAGATTAAGACCCCTCATGCAGTACATGTTTGTCCTTGCGTGTAAACGCCGTTAAATCCGTGGACTTGGAACAGTCAACTTTCTTTATACAATGTTATTAATTATAAAATTATATAGACAATGCTAATAATTATAAGGACAATCACACAGTTAAAATATAGGCCTACCGGAGATACAAACTGCTATTCTGAGCATAGATTAAACTGCCAATGTCAGAATCGTGACTAAAACAAAATTCACCACTGAAGCAATATGTCAGAGTAATCACACACAAAACGAATAAGCACAGGAGCAATATAAGTTATATTAGGTTGCGAAACTTTTATTTTTAGAGAAACAGAAACTCTCATGAGTTATTGGTAAATCTTCCTAACCTGTTCATAGTATAAATGTATTCATGCAAGGTTTCTTCTCAGTCGGGAAAACCGAATATAAACTCGGTAAAATCCTCTGAGGTTTTTGTGAACGTGACTGCTTCCACGCATGCCCGTGTGAATAAAACATGCTTCCCAGGAGGCTGTGCGAATCCGCGACTAGAAATCATACGCGAACTGCGCGCGCGATGTATGCCGAGTAGCTCAATGAAACGAATCCGCAAATGACCGCATTGTGTATATGAAGTAAGCTCATTTGCTGCGGGCGAGCCAGCAATGCGGGGAGGCTGCGATAATAAAGACGTTGGCGCCTGTCAAGAATCATCAACGCGCTGCGTCTTCATTTGCATTCGCTGCGGGCCGTTCCTATTCACTGCGGACCTGCTCTATTCACCACGGTGAAAATGAAGCTCGGCGTCGTGTCGGGCGCCATTGTTTATCGCAGTAAGAAGTATCGGTCGGACGTCTGACGAGATTAGTGGCGCTTTTCATATGTGCATTTATCGTCCGAGCTACTGTGTGCTGGCGTCTAGGAGGACATTGTTGGAGTCTGCTTCGGCTGTTGCGCACGTTTGTCTGGAAACTTTGGAAGACAACATCCGTAACAGCACATTCAATCAAACACTACAACCCGCTGCTACGGCTCTCCTCTCCGTTGAACGCCCAATGTAAGACAATGAACAATCGAACCACGTACACGCATGTCGAAGAGATGATTACTTGACGTTCCACATGCAGCAGCTGCCTTTAAAAGTTGTGTCCGTTTGTAATTGTACAGCGTAACTGGTAGAGGAAATGGCATTGGCATCATAAAGGAATATCTTTGTTTTGACTCATTTGTAAAAAATGAAAACAAAATCAAATAATTTATAATACAAATTATAACATGTTACAATAAAAATGTAAATTTATGTATGTCGGCAATATTAATTATTGTTACCATAAAACGTAAACAAGAACAACTTTATGTATGTATGTATATATGTATATATGTATGTATATATGTTATATATATATATGCATGTTTATTTATATGCATGCACACATATATATATATACATATATATATATTATATATGTATGTATGTATGTATGTATGCATGCATGTATGTACATGCATGTATGTATGTATGTATGTATGTATGCGTGTATATATGTATGTATGCGTGTATGTATATAGAAGAAAGTCTAAGTCTAATTCTAGGTTTACCGGTCGTACAGCCCTTACGAACTTCCCGAGAGTGTGCAATGGTATGCGTTTTAATGGACTACACAAACGGTATGTACGAATCCAAAATAGGCCTACAAGGCACAGGACGTCATTATAAAATGTATGCGTTATTTTGTCAAGCAGAAGTAATAATGTTTTGACACTCCACACAACATATTCTACATGCACGCGCACACATATATAATGACATTTCCAAACGACTATCTCCATCACGTTGTGGGAACATAGAGTTACTTTCAGTGTTTAAAAACATATTTTCACGCCGCTGCATCTATGCACAACATATCAAAAACAACGTTTGTTCCATGTAATAATTTATATTTTGATATGCTATGGTAAAATATGACACAGAGCTGCAAAACCTTCTCACGATATAACATTCACTGCACGGAACGGTATTTATGAACTGTAAATAATGCAGACTAATTTAAATAACATCATGTTGTATTTACGTAAATATCCCTTGCAGGAATAAAAAGGGTTGTAATAACCAATATAATTTGCACAAAAGACAATCTAATTAAACATCTGTCGTTGTTGAAGTGTACGTCTCTGTAGGGACAGTCCCGTGGGAAGGTCGGTGTGGTTGGTAGTGTTTAAGGATCAATGCTGTTCTCTGTGAAAACTGTTTACAACACGCATGCAACCTTATTTGTTTGTTTCAAAATTGAGAACATAATCAAGAAGACCAGCACCCCTTCCCCTTTTTCTGTCGTCACGTCAGGCGGTGACAGACGCTTTAGATAGCGAGACCAGGCAACATTTAGAACGCTATCTTGCGGGCAGACACATACGCACATTCTCTCCCTCTCCCTCTCCCTCTCCCTCTCCCTCTCCCTCTCCCTCTCCCTCTCCCTCTCCCTCTCCCTCTCCCTCTCCCTCTCCCTCTCCTCTCCCTCTCCCTCTCCCTCTCCTCTCCCTCTCCCTCTCCCTCTCCCTCTCCCTCTCCCTCTCCCTCTCCCTCTCCCTCTCCCTCTCCCTCTCCCTCTCCTCTCCTCTCTCCTCTCCTCTCCTCTCCTCTCTCTCTCTCTCTCTCTCTCTCTCTCTCCTGCCTGCCTACGTCCATGTTTGTGTCTGCGTCTGCGTCTGCGTCTGCGTCTGCGTCTGCGTCTGCGTCTGCGTCTGCGTCTGCGTCTGCGTCTGCGTCTGCGTCTGCGTCTGCGTCTGCGTCTGCGTCTGCGTCTGCGTCTGCGTCTGCGTCTGCGTCGGCGTCTGCGTCTGCGTCTGCGTCTGCGTCTGCCCGTCTGCCCGTCTGCCCGTCTGCCCGTCTGCCCGTCTGCCCGTCTGCCCGTCTGCCCGTCTGCCCGTCTGCCCGTCTGCCCGTCTGCCCGTCTGCCCGTCTGCCCGTCGTGAACATGCACGTACACACAAACAAACAAACAACCACAACCATACACACGCACACGCACACGCACACGCACACGCACACGCACACGCACACGCACACGCACACGCACACGCACACGCACACGCACACGCACACGCACACGCACACGCACACGCACACGCACACGCACACGTATTTCCATGATTGATATGTACCAAACTTACGTCAATTTGCAGTGTTAGATATTGTGCATTCTGCCACACCAAACAAGCTATGAATATAATATAAGAATAGTGTCATCTGTATCACATGCAATACATTATTTACCAAACGAATAATAACATTGTTTAATAATGATGGCATTGTCTTAAATAGACCCAGTACAATAATTGCTAAGCTGAGAAACGCAAATATTCATCAATTTAATTAGATCGGATTTCGTTGGCGCCAACACAATAAATCAGTCCCAAACACCTGTTGGATAAACGAATTAAACAGAAGGCATACAAAAAGCAGGTGGATAGTGCCAGCCGCTGTATTTGTTTAATAGTATGTCTTTGGATGTCGCAAATACCTGATGTATACGTTTAAGAAAAAATATACGGATGTCGTTAACACGTCATAGGGTACGACAGATGACGTTACAAACGTGTCACACGTCAGCACAATAACCGATCCTATTAGTGAGTAGCCAATAGCAAACAAACAAGTTAGTTGTACGACCGACGTAACAGTGGATGATGTCGTTGTTGATCAAGCGCGACAATTATGGTCGTGACTATCCAGGAAGCATCGTGCTGCCGTGCTGTCTGACATCAAAGCTGTGCAACGAACGGTAATTGAGCCTTGTTGACATGTCATGACACCAGCACCAGGGTTGATGTAATAACAGCACAACCGGAAGAAGACAGTCGCGTGTCCTAATTACACAACCGATGTCACGATTGTGTGACGAACAGAACTGCAGTTGCACACACTATTGCGCAAACGGCTTGTGCAACAGCTAAGGCCGATGACTGTTTCAACCAATATCTACATAATGACAATGCAAACTACGTATCGTAGTACGGACCAGCAGCTATGAGACAGATGAGTGTGGGATTATTATGAGAAAATAATTGCAACAATCATTCGAGCTGTTGCCTTAATGATGCTTCATGTTCTATTAAATATAATGTGATCATAGTTGAATGTGGTTACACAAATCAAAATCCGATAACACTGAATCGCCGTGGGTTGGTGTTTGAGTGAGTAAGTGACTGAGTGCGTGAATGAGCGAGTGAATGAGTGAGTGAGTGAGTGAGTGAGTGAGTGAGTGAGTGAGTAAAAGAGTGCATGAGTGCGTAATTACTACTTTAGTCAGTGAGTCATTGGGTCAGTGAATCACTAAGCCAATGAATCGATGAGACAGTAACCCAATGAAAGGGTAAATGGGTAGGTCGGTGAATTAGTGTGTTAGGGAGTCAGTGAGTCAGTAAATCAGCGAGTCAATTAGCCAAAAGGTCTTACGTTTGTGAAACAACACGTCCATCCCATAATATTGCGTCTGAACACTAGTAAAACCGATAACCCCACTTCATACTTCCATAACCTAATTGGTGTGCATTGATCACAAGGAATAATTTACTGCAATTCAAATGCACGAAATGGAATCTTGTTTGCATCGCGGTTAACCAGCTGCTTTGATGATTTCCTGACCACTGAGCGGTCTGTCAAGAGAACTCGGAATTGTGATCGATGAGTTTTGTGATGACGTGTAACTAGCACAAAGCAGAGGAATAAGAGATGTCCCTGTCTCGGGGATATGACGAGGCCTACAGATGCAACATGTGACAAGCCAATTGGTTTCCTCCGTCCGCCGAACGCGAACATATGCGTTGGGCAGTTTTGAAGGGTTGCGTGTAAGAGACATGTGTATGCGCCGGACGTACGGAAATCCGTTTATTTATTTATGCATGTTTTATATACAGATGATGTCCTTCCTAGGTGTGGGTGTGAATATACTCACATTCACGCTAACATCATGCACTCATGCGCGTATTTGTTTCTCTCTCTCCCTCTCCCTCTCTCTCTCTCTCTCTCTCTCTCTCTCTCTCTCTCTCTCTCTCACTCAATCTCTCTCTCTGTCTGTCTGTCTGTCTGTCTGTCTGTCTGTCTGTCTGTCTGTCTGTCTGTCTGTCTGTCTCTCTCTCTCTCTCTCTCTCTCTCTCTCTCTCTGTCTCTGTCTCTGTCTCTGTCTCTGTCTCTGTCTCTGTCTCTGTCTCTGTCTCTGTCTCTGTCTCTGTCTCTGTCTCTGTCTCTGTCTCTGTCTCTGTCTCTGTCTCTGTCTCTGTCTCTGTCTCTGTCTCTGTCTCTGTCTCTGTCTCTGTCTCTGTCTCTGTCTCTTCTCTCTCTCTCTCTCTCTCTCTCTCTCTCTCTCTCTCTCTCTCTCTCTCTTCTCTCTCTCTCTCTCTCTACCTCTCTTCTCTCTCTCTCTCTCTCTCTCTCTCTCTCTCTCTCTCTCTCTCTCTCTCTCTCTTACTTACGATGCTAACGTTATTATGAGTGTCGGACAACTCACATAGTTGTGTATAATAACAGTGTTTCAGACCGCCAATGTGTCTGCGTGCTAAGCAACAGCTGCTGACATTGTCCCAGCGTTGTCGCAAACAACCAAACCAGCCACACTTATAAAAACAAACTCATCCTTACCGGGTTTTGTTTTCGCCGATCCACTGTTAAACAAGGATATCCACAAAAGTCCAACAGTACACGTGTACTTTAGCATCTCCGTTTTCACAGAACGCATCACCATTGTCGCGGGTATCTTTAAGTAGTTGTTAATTTGTCTTGTCTTCACAATGTACCGACGAATTGTGTTTTAATCCTATTATTCTACGTCGACGTGTCTTCTTAAACCTCACTCAATAATCCGGTCGTTAGATGAATAGCCGTAGATCCAAGCCAGTAGTTTTCTTGTGAGTATGATTCATACAAAACGCCTTGTCTTCTCTCGCCTTGATGTTTACTAATTAGAAATTAACGATATATTGTCCGCCTGAAAATGCCTTTCAACGCGGAACGACATCTGTGGAAATACGACCGTTTAAACGTCAATACCTGTCCACGACATCTGGCGCGACGTTGACAAATATCTACACGCGTCAACTTGTTGCCTGCGATTTGATTTACCACTTCGCTGTCCTATTCGTTGGCGAAATAACGCCGTGCACGGATGTGCAGGATGCTTGAACGCACGAACCTTGTCTTTGCACCAATTGTATACGTAATCTATTCTCAAGAGTTATTCCACTCGTAAGGCACCGACACCAGTCGCGTCTCTCACAGTGTTCTCTGATGTACCCAGCGTCCCAGAGGTGCCAACCTTAACCCAAGCGCTTGCTTTCGCCGGTAGACGCTCCTTGCGCCACGCGTTCACCTGTGGGCGAACTCAACCGTAGTTCTAGACAGTCTGGCGCCGGCTGTACCACGGCTTTCTACCGACACCTACTCGCTCGCGCTAGGCCAATAGACACCTCGGCACGTCCGTGTGGCACCAGCGCAGTCCGCATGAAGGCCGGGTG
>JAODUO010002065.1:30000-37500 GCA_025642075.2 Ridgeia piscesae
TTCATCCTTCTCTGGAAGTAGCATATTGAAGACATTGTTTGAAACCTCCAGCTGCGCCACCGTTGACAACGAAATGGCCTTACGTCAGATTCCTAATGGAAGTTGATTCCGTGTGAAACTCTGCCGACTGCCCCACGTTGACATCTATATTGCCATCGAGCAACACTGCTTCAAGCTTGTACGAATGTCATGAATTGTTTATACAACATCACTTACGCCATCAGTCTTGTTCGCTTCGAGTGATCTTCACGCGTTCTCACAAATGACATTTCGCATTAAAATGGGACTAATACATCGCACCTAACGGTGATGTTAACGTTTCAGTTAAGGTGCCATTAGCAGAGAGCCTGTGGGTCAATAGCCGCGTAATTGCCTCGGTAATATGAAGACTTTGCTTGCGATCTTTAATCTTAGTCAAATGACAATTGGACGGTTGTTACGGGAAAACGTACAAAACTCTATCTTGATGATCAAGCATTACCCGGTCACAGAGTGTATAATTTCATCACGGTTACTTGCAAAGCGTCACTTCGTAGAACATACCCTGTGCTTGGAAATAATGCGACCAGTTGATAGTTTTTTTAACAAAGCCATACAATACCGGCGACATTGCCACCTATAAAATGTAAACATTACCATCTGGTTGAGCCAACCACCATCATCTACATTTTCGTAATATCGACCATTATTCTATGACAGGCAATAATTTACCATATTCTACTGCCAACTTCGACTGCTGGCTAGTAGCCTTTACCATTACCGCCATTATTGTAATATAAAAGCGTAGATAATTCCTATTTGTATCATCAACCAATACCGTTTAATAGCATATGAACACTATCGTACGTAATCCAATGGTGTTATCTAGTCAAGTCGCATTACGTTTTGTAAACTTCGACCATCATAACGCACTAGCATCCCCCATTACCAAGAGACATCATACACCATTACAACATGTTCACATGTCCATGCTATCTTCTGATAGCGTGTAGTGCCTATGTTACCCCCCAAGAACTTACCGTCATAATGAAGGAGGTGTTGTTTCTGCTTCCTAAACCGATCATGTTCACAAAAGCCTCATGACATTCTATACGACGATGTATTTATGTAGTCTAAGAACGTCTGTAATATGACAGTTCAATGATGAGAAGCAATGCATTGATTTGTTCAGATATCGCCAATTTTCACAACAGCGCATGTGCAAACGTGGATGGACATGTTGGAAGAATTCCGCACAAAATGTTATTGTAAAAGTAGCTAAACATGTTTTGCATTGTAGTTGGGCTGTCGAATTGTCTATCGTAACTGTATATTGCCTGTGCCACATCAAACTAACATTTAATGCAGTCGTTACAGCTATTCTTGTAAATGTTCGGTCAATTTTAATTTCTGGCTGTGTAGATGAACGCGCGTTTACCCAGGATACTTTGCGCAAAGCCTAAATGATACGATTTCCTAACAAGCCAATATATCTAATGGTTGTGACTATGTTTTACAAAAAGGCACCATTGTGACGTCATATGCCTTCGTGTTGTTGTTATTTTGTTCTGCCGAAGTTATATAAGACCGTTACTGAGAAAAAAAGTCTCAGGTTTACAACGGTCTTCACCCAAGCCACCTGATGTTTGACTAACGGAAGAGGATTGTTGGTTTGTGCGCATGCGCTCTGGTAACTTATGTAGCAATAATAATCATAGTCATGATTATTTGGTGTATAACGTAATTGTAATAACGTTTTGTTAGGAGGTTCCCGTGCCGACACTTTCACTTTTATACATGTTCACTATGAATAACAAAATGTATATAATGCAAATCTGCTGATATAAAAATATATTTGCCCATGATGTATCCTCTCTACATGACTAGATCCACATATTTACTTGAATGTTGTTGACGACTCTAAGAACGACAGACATTTTGTTTTATACTTCTCATCTTGATTTCTGAACATTCTGTCACAAACAATTGCTATATTTTATTTAGCTGTGTGATTTTCTTCAGAAGTGCTAAACGATGTCTATAGAACCGCGTCGACGAACTGCGATATGCCAGGGACTTACGTCTTACATTTGCTGCATTCTGGTCAGTTTGCTGTGAGTATGATTCAAGAATTCAAGTAATTCAACGGTATACTATTTCCAAAACGGTGTTGATTAAAAGGAAAATACCGCGACACCGCGACACCGCTTTCCTGTTAGACTTTTTTCGGTTATTGCAACTGTAATTTTGCATTTCAGGTTTCCGTTCGGCATCATGGACATTGGCCACAGTTCGCAGTATAAACCCGCTACCACGAAGGATATGAAGTGGGTTCCTGGTGCTCAACAGGTATAGCGCGGAAAATGAAACAACGACAAAAACTAGTATATATACGTCGACAAACCTGTTTTGTAATATAACCATTACAAAAACATACAGCACGGCATTGTAATGGTGGTCACGGCAACCGCCTCGTTGACAGGTACCACGGGAACCCAACTTTTACATGTATATCTTCAAAATTATGGAATATACAGGCAAATAAAAGGTATTTATGACCCATTTTTTGAAGGGTTTTTTCTGTAGTACTATTATACTAACCCACAGGTGTGTGGATTCTTTACCCATTTAACTGTGTATAGTTCAATATAGAGTCTTCGAAAAATGTCAGCGTTTTGTTCAATGGGCGCTCTGCAGGAACCTTATATGTGGTGAGGTAGTTTGGCCGATACCGAGCGTAGGCGAATTTTCAACAAAGCGTATGCAAGGATAAATAATAAAGTACAACAATACTAATTGTATCTATGTGTTGATACTTCCGTTTAAATAAAACCTATATAGGTTAAATTGGTTTCCCAGAAATTAAAAACCTGTAGCGAAATATAATAGACTCGTATTTTGACGTCGGGTCGTTTCTAACGATACCGAGCGAATGACATTGACGTACTGATTTTGGTCAGAGTTTTGAATTTTAGTGGAAGTTTTTTTCTCACACATTTACCTGGTATTACTTAAGGTACGTGACAATGATAAATTAGAAATGCAGCCATTTTGTTTTCTATCCATTATGACGTTTGTACATATGGTGATACCGAGCGTATACATGGACCGAGCGTATGCAAATCAAATATCTTTAAAATGACATACTGATGCAATTACCAGAAAGGGAGAGAGACACGATGAAGGCAATAGCCAAATCACGGAAGATGTTGGTAGCGGAATTTCTGAGGAGATAAGAAAACAACAATGAGTTACCTGGACAGAATGGGCGAATCAAGGGAAGAGAAACGTTCTCACTGACAGACACTATGCAACACCATCTATAGGAAGTTCTGCTTTGAATTCAGCGACATTAAGACGCTATTTACTGCATTGTCCATCCAATTTCAAGCTCAGAGACACGTGTGCCAGTGTCACGCCAAAATTTTCATGAAGGCGACTGCCTCGAATGTATTGCCGAAGTCTTTATCTGAATGAACCTCGATGAGTGACGAAAACGTAAGGGAGAAACTGAATGACATGGACGGCACAAGACCAATCAAATATAAACTACGCGTTAAGAAAGACGTGCAGTACAAGACCACCCTCAGAAAAAAGTGACAGAGGACATTAACACATTCTCCCTAACACTGATGAGAAAACGACCAGAATTCAGAGCACATTATGGCAGGGCATTCACACAATACGAGGAAATCAGACATCTCAGAGGTAAGCTTAAGCCTATGACGGAAGCCACATGTCAGGTGGATTATGCAAGTACGTGGATGAGATAGGTGCTGTGTGTTATGACAAGGCGCAGATCCACCCCATGGTATTGCACTTCAGAGATGAAGATGGGTATATGAAGATTTTGAGTTTCGTTGGTCTCACAGGTATAATGGCTCTCCCGGTGCATTCAACATTCGCCTTTCTAAAAGCAATGCTGTTAGAGCTACACCAAACTATGCCGTTATTAAACACCATCCGTTTTGTGACCGACTGTCCAAGTTCTCAATACCGAAATAGCTCAATCTACGGGTTGGTTGGCCAGGCCCAACTGACCCGTACATCAAATAACGAGGTGAAACGTCCATTCATTACTTGGTGTACGACGTGTCAGCTGAGTTAAAAGAGAAGTGCATTTCCTCAGAAATTGTGATAATTGGAAAATAATGCACGAAACTGTCACAGAGCAACACGCCGAGGCCAAGCAGAATAAGACAAATGCCCATTAGAATGGTTTTTTTCTATTTTGAAAATACTAATGAAGGATGCCTTTCAGCGATACCGAGCGTATACCTATTTTAAACATCCCCACGAAGACAACAGATGACAGTATACACATAAGATTTGTTCCGTTAAAATGGCAATTGTTCATTTTATACTTACCTTTACGGTGATACTATACAAACAGTTCCCCATAGAATGACAAGTAATTATATAACCGCTTTACTCTTTTTACAGGACACCGAAAACGTACTATAATTTCTAAATTGTATGAAAACAGAACAATGTTTTGCAAACGTTGTCACCGCTGTCCATTTTGAATCATAAATATGTTACATGCTCGAACAAATTATGAAAACACATAGCGGAAAAACGAAATACAATAACATGTATATTAAATACACGATGTGCATGCATACGCTCGGTATCGCGCAACACGGACACACAAATTCAAAGCGATGCCAAAGAGCCGCTTTTACAAATTAAGCTACCCAAATTTATTTCCCATATACCTTGACATGTTAAAGACATAATTAATTATATTGTATGATGTATTATGATTAATGTATTATTGTATGTCAATATTAGTTTATTATTATTTGTATTATTATTATTTTTATTATTATTATTATTATTATTATTATTATTATTATTATTATTATTATTATTATTATTATTATTATTATTATTATTATTATTATTATTATTATTATTATTATTATTATTATTATTATTATTATTATTATTATTATTATTATTATTATTATTATTATTATTATTATTATTATTATTATTATTATTATTATTATTATTATTATTATTATTATTATTATTATTATTATTATTATTATTATTATTATTATTATTATTATTATTATTATTATTATTATTATTATTATTATTATTATTATTATTATTATTATTATTATTATTATTATTATTATTATTATTATTATTATTATTATTATTATTATTATTATTATTATTATTATTATTATTATTATTATTATTATTATTATTATTATTATTATTATTATTATTATTATTATTATTATTATTATTATTATTATTATTATTATTATTATTATTATTATTATTATTATTATTATTATTATTATTATTATTATTATTATTATTATTATTATTATTATTATTATTATTATTATTATTATTATTATTATTATTATTATTATTATTATTATTATTATTATTATTATTATTATTATTATTATTATTATTATTATTATTATTATTATTATTATTATTATTATTATTATTATTATTATTATTATTATTATTATTATTATTATTATTATTATTATTATTATTATTATTATTATTATTATTATTATTATTATTATTATTATTATTATTATTATTATTATTATTATTATTATTATTATTATTATTATTATTATTATTATTATTATTATTATTATTATTATTATTATTATTATTATTATTATTATTATTATTATTATTATTATTATTATTATTATTATTATTATTATTATTATTATTATTATTATTATTATTATTATTATTATTATTATTATTATTATTATTATTATTATTATTATTATTATTATTATTATTATTATTATTATTATTATTATTATTATTATTATTATTATTATTATTATTATTATTATTATTATTATTATTATTATTATTATTATTATTATTATTATTATTATTATTATTATTATTATTATTATTATTATTATTATTATTATTATTATTATTATTATTATTATTATTATTATTATTATTATTATTATTATTATTATTATTATTATTATTATTATTATTATTATTATTATTATTATTATTATTATTATTATTATTATTATTATATATATTATTAAAC
Source organism: Ridgeia piscesae (assembly GCA_025642075.2). Lineage (NCBI taxonomy): Eukaryota > Metazoa > Annelida > Polychaeta > Sabellida > Siboglinidae > Ridgeia > Ridgeia piscesae. Next base: position 36,056 of record JAODUO010002065.1, read on the forward strand.
CATGTCCTCCCCGCAGTATATTTTCACCATAGTATTCGTCGCATATCGACCTTCTGACAATTACTGCCGGGCAATTCATCGTGACTTCAAATCAGGCTAAAACGCAAATACTTTCAGAATACCCAAACAGTCTCAAGTAAATTGATCGTGGTAGTCATCAGATATAAGCAAAGCTTCACGCACAACAGTCAAATAAACAAACAGGGAAACTCCATGAAATACGTTGGGATGTCTCATGTTTGCGTCACACCTGATTAGCCTCATTGTTGCAGCCACAGGTGGTTGTTGGGTGCACAGGTGTGTTGACAACAGACCCCTGGCACACGTGCGAACGTCCGCTGAATTAGTCATAGGCCTACAGGTGTGTTGACAACACGACCCGTGGCACACGTGCGAACGTCCGCTGAATTAGTCATAGGCCTACAGGTGTGTTGACAACACGACCCGTGGCACACGTGCGAACGTCCGCTGAATTAGTCATAGGCCTACAGGTGTGTTGACAACACGACCCGTGGCACACGTGCGAACGTCCGCTGAATTAGTCATAGGCCTACAGGTGTGTTGACAACACGACCCGTGGCACACGTGCGAACGTCCGCTGAATTAGTCATAGGCCTACAGGTGTGTTGACAACACGACCCGTGGCACACGTGCGAACGTCCGCTGAATTAGTCATAGGCCTACAGGTGTGTTGACAACACGACCCGTGGCACACGTGCGAACGTCCGCTGAATTAGTCATAGGCCTACAGGTGTGTTGACAACACGACCCCTGGCACACGTGCGAACGTCCGCTGAATTAGTCATAGGCCTACAGGTGTGTTGACAACACGACCCCTGGCACACGTGCGAACGTCCGCTGAATTAGTCATAGGCCTACAGGTGTGTTGACAACACGACCCCTGGCACACGTGCGAACGTCCGCTGAATTAGTCATAGGCCTACAGGTGTGTTGACAACACGACCCCTGGCACACGTGCGAACGTCCGCTGAATTAGTCATAGGCCTACAGGTGTGTTGACAACACGACCCCTGGCACACGTGCGAACGTCCGCTGAATTAGTCATAGGCCTACAGGTGTGTTGACAACACGACCCGTGGCACACGTGCGAACGTCCGCTGAATTAGTCATAGGCCTACAGGTGTGTTGACAACACGACCCCTGGCACACGTGCGAACGTCCGCTGAATTAGTCATAGGCCTACAGCTGACATCGGTGTAGAACTTCAGGTGCAACCACCGTGCACTAGGGCACACGTTAAATAACAGCTACACGACATTTCAGTATAATTCAAGAGGCAAATATTCAAAAGACTGTTTTGTCCGTCTAAACATTACATTATGATTGAAAATGTTTCTACAGTTACGCATTAAAATGCCACTAATAGGATTGGTTATCAAGATATATTTGACAAGACATACAATAATAATAATAATAATAATAAA